>CP053463.1:5275457-5525573 GCA_022644695.1 Cenchrus purpureus | reverse complement strand
ACCCCAACAACCCCTCTAACGTTCCTCGCTCCAGAGCGTTTCAAACTGGTCGCCGCCGCCAACGGATCCGCGGTGAGGTTACTTATAGGTGCGGTGACCGCAGGAGAGCGGAGAGCGTAGAGAGAGAAAGAGCTCCCCCAAAAACCCACACGCGAACGCACGCCCTCGGCCGTTTCGCGTGGAGGTGTTTCGAAAAGTTGTATCGCAGCTCGCGACCGGGGAAGAAGGAGGGCGATGGCGGCGGCGGTGGTCGAGCATCGGGATCATGGACGGCGCCTACTTCGTGGGGAGGGGCGAGATCCTGCACTGGATCAACGCGACCCTCCAGCTCTCGCTCGCCAAGGTCGAGGAGGTCAGCCCCCTTTCTCGCCCCCCACTGTTTGGTTCGATTTGTCAGGTTAATGTTTAGGGTTTTGATCCGTGTCGTGATCTCTTGTTCGTGCGGGAGGATTGTATGGTTTGGGGAATGGTTGGATGGTGTGCCGTGGTGCGGAATTTCGTGTTGATTCTGGGAGTTTGCTGCAGGCTGCGTCGGGGCTGCAGTGCCAACTGATGGATATGGTTCACCCTGGAGTAGTGCCGATGCATAAGGTTGATTCCGATGCTGATTCGTTCCTTTCCGTTCGAACTCGATTGATCTGTATTTCGCTGCGGACTGTAAGTTTCTCATTTTGTGCGTGTTTGCAGGTTAATTTCGACGCCAAGACTGAATATGATATGATTCAGAACTACAAGGTTCTTCAGGATGTGTTCAACAAGCTGCGCATAGGCAAGGTACTGGCTGCCAGCCTTTTGATTGCGTGCTTGATGCATTTTGATCTCTAGAATTTGTGCATTTTGATGCCATAGGTGAATAATCAATAATAGTCAGGCTTCTGTGGTAGCCTGTCTTCCAATTTAGAATGGATGCTTGCAGGTTCAGTAAGACATTAACAGCTGCACAACTGTATAGGAATTTCTGCATGGCAATTCAATTGTGGTGATTGCTGAGATTGGGATTGAGCTATTCTATGTCTAAATTATAGTCTGTGGCACTGGTGTTTGGTTGGGTGCACAAGTACAATGTGAGTGTATAATCCGGCTGCCAGCCTATTGATTGTGTGTTTGATGCATTTTGATCTCTGGAATTTGTGCATTTTGATGCCATAGGTGAATACAATAATAGTCAGGCTTCTGTGGTAGCCTGTCTTCCAATTTAGAATGGATGCTTGCAGGTTCAGTAAGACATTAACAGCTACACAACTGTATAGGAATTTTCTGCATGACAATTCTATTGTAGTGATTGCTGAGATTGGCATTGAGCTATTCTGTGTCTAAATTATAGTCTGCGGACTGGTTTGGTTGGGTGCACAATGTACAATGTAGTGTATAATCTTGCAAACACTGAACACAAGTACCATTTTCTGATACTGCGATCAGGGTGCTAGATAAAATGGACAATGGTGGTGGTTGTTTCTATTGTTGATTTTATAGGGAAATCTTATATATCACCGCAATAACAGGGGATATTATCCTTTTTCATCTACTCCTTTTTAAAATGGTAGATGTTGTACTTCCACGACAGCATCAATAACAGTTTATGCTACTGGAATGTTAACTGATTTGCAACTGTCCTTCTAACAAGAGGAGCCAAGAGTGCTTCATCTGTGTCATGCTGCTGCCATTTCTAGTCATTTTGCAGCCGTGAAGTTCTTTCTTGCTCTTGTAGATGATTTTGCTTTCTTGCAGAATATTGAGGTCAACAAGCTTGTTAAAGGACGACCCTTAGACAACTTGGAATTTCTTCAGTGGCTGAAAAGATACTGTGATTCAGTAAATGGTGGAATTATGAATGAGTACGTGTCTTATATCTTGATTATGTTGACTGTAATAACAAGCTGTCCCTTACAAAGGAATTGAGAAAAATGTCTTCTTATTTCAGAAACTACAATCCTGTAGAAAGAAGGACCAAGGGATGCAAAGAACGTGGCTCAAAGGGTTCCAATAAGTCATCTAAATCATTGCAGGCCAATAGACTTTCGGGTGGTGATTCAGCTGATGGAGGTGACAACAATTCATCTGGCCTTTGCTTAAGTGCTTGTCAATAGCTATAACATGGCTGCATCTAGAATCCATTCTTGGTTGCTAATATTCCTGATAAAATTGCCTTAAGCCTCAATGTATTTGTTGTTAAACCGAAATAGTGCACTACAGGGACTGTCAGACACTTGTCTATGTATGCCTTATTAATATCTCCATGCTGATCCGATTACGCAGGCCCTGTAGCTGGAAAAGTATGCAACACTTTTGCTGAAGAGCATTACATAGAACAGATTCAGCAGTTGTCTGAGAAGGTATGGATTATTTACTTCGGGTTGCTGATTTCATTTTTATATGTTCCATTTATTTTTTCTCGTATACGCATGAGAGCTGTGTATCATTATATATATGTTCCATTTAGAATTGGAGTCTTTTCCTTTGGAGAAGGAGAAACCTCAGTACCATTCTAGTGACCGGCATAACAGTCCACTCTAATTTCAAATATTACATTATTTGATAGTGATTTATTCTGATAGATGTGACCTTTAATCAAGTCATCCCATGAAGTGGTACTTCAAAACAACAGTAATGATGTTGAATTAATTAACTATATAGCTGTTGATCTCTGCTTTGTACTTCCTTTGCTGAATTGTAGAATGCAGACCTGAAAGTTTCTGCGGACAACATGGAGAAAGAAAGAGATTTCTACTTCTCGAAGCTGCGTGATATTGAGATACTGTTTCAACGACCTGAGCTGGAGCATCTACCAGTAAGATAAAAAATTGATTTGATTTTCATGTGTTTGACAGAAATGGTTTGAACTTGTGTATCCTAGCAACTTTAACTATCAGGATATGTTAACTACTATGCCCTTTCTATAATGTTTCTCTGAGCTTAAGGGACTTAAATATGTTGTTCTGCTGTTGTCCAGTAGTAGTCTTGTAGTCTGTTATCCAAACGAGTGAGTGAATGCCATCTGAGCTCACATGTGAATTACAAACTGAATAATCTGGGTGGCCAATCCTTTTTTTCTTGATCCGCAAAATAGTTTTGAATTATACTTGTTTTTTCTTTCTTTAGTTGTTCCACAACTGATCTGAAATTTCTTTTGACAGATGACTAAAGCTGTTCGGAAGATACTTTATGCAGCTGATGCAAAGGATTCACCACTACCTGATGCGAATGATATAATCACCAAGTCTCCAAGCTTGTTCTCAGAGGAAGCCGAGTGAGATGTGCACACTACATGAGCTCAGTAAATGAGTAGATCACATTTGACATGAGCCTTCATTGCATGTCAAAAAGTTTTCCTGTAAGAACTTGCTACTTGCGAGTAATTAACTAGTTTGTTGCATTCATGCTCAACGTGCCAGTCCCTGTGTGCCTTCTGGGGATATTATTCTGTCATCTTTGACCACAAGTTGCTTGTTTATCTACTTCTCTACCTGCACGAAATTCTTCGGGATTGGGTTTGAGAAATGTTTAGAATGATAACTGTCCTGCACAGGTAAACTTAACTCCAAGACTCCCGGTGCTAGAACATGGGTGAATGTGTCTGAATCGTAGCCCTTCAATCTTAAACTGTAGCCACTCACAAGTTACAATACAATGGAGCTTGCAGCAAGGCCTGACAGCATTGTCATCTAAAACCGGGTTGAACCACTTGAAATCTCAGGAAACTCGTCAAAGAGCTAGGCAAAGAAACCCGAGTCCGGAAAAAAAAAGCAATGATAGGTTGATATGGCACAGCCGAGATAAAAGCCTTCTCGGGACAATTTAGTTAAAACTTAGGCATCCATATTAGAAATTAACATGCATTTTTCAATTAGCCAATCACATGGAATCGAAACTTGTCCTGGAGCGTTGGGTTCCCCATCATCATCTCTGATTTTACGCCCCCTTGGTACCTGAAGAAAGCCATACCATGGCACATCATCATCAGCACTGGGGATGGATCCAATATTGGCTAAATCAAAACTCCAAGCATAGATGAAACCAAACGGTGTACATGGTAGTGGAAGCATCTGTACCTGGGACATAGCCTAGTACCCTTTCGTGTCTAGCGACCATGGCCGAAATAAAAAAGATTGTATGTTTCATTGCGTGAGTCATTGTAGGCCTCAGAATCTGCAATACCCAAACAATAGAATCACAACCTGGTATTTCACAAAAGAGCCGAGGAAGGGGACAAAATGTATGAGAAGATATAAAGGAAAGGAAATCCAACCTGATATGCTTTGGTACTCTTTGAAACCGCCCTGAATTTCTCTTCCAAAATGTCCATTTCTTGCTCAAACTCTCGCCAAGTGTCATCTGCTTCCTGAACTAAATTGTAGCTTGACGAGCTATGCCCAACATAATTAACATTCGCCAGGGCATCCTTAAGCAAGATGTGGCCTACAGCGGCAACACCCTTAAAAGCTCCAAGAAGTGAAAACATGGACTCATCATTGAATTTCTTATCACGCGCATCCTTTACTAGCTTAACAAAGACGGATACATACATCGTGAGGGTCTGTATTTGAAGCAAGAAGATTAGTACACAACACCATCACAATCTAAAAGCTATCTACATTACTGATTGAGTTACCTGCTTTGCTGTACATGAAGAAATTTCATCATGTTTACCATGTCTTAAAGCTGCACTTTCCTGTAATCCATTTTGACATGAAACAGTTGTTTTAAGACTGCATACACAGATTAGAAGACATAGTCCCATAGAGGGGCATTTGCTGTTACCATGACTCTGGAAGCCAGCCTCACACCTTTCGCAGCAATCATGCAAAAGTACAATGCAAATGTTGTGGCTTGTATGTGCTGCAATTCCCACAAAAGCAAACTTAGCATGCATGGAGAGATCTAACATGTTTCCCTAAATTCCTTACAATGTTGGTTTTAGGACCATCATAAAAATAGACTACAATACTACATGTAGCAAAGTTATGAAAACACTTTCTTAGTGATTAACTGATTATCATCTAACTTTGGGCATTTTTGCTGCTGGTACAATTTTTTATATTCATAACGTCTGCTGGTAACTCTCTGGACAACTATTTCTTAGCCAATTTATTAGAAAGAAAGGAGACTTACAAAAATACTGGTGTTCCGAGAACTCATTGCGTTATCGTATTCATCGATCTTTTCTATGTCTTCTCGAAATGGCATATCCTTTAAAACCAAAAAAGATGTCAAACAAGCATTAGGAAAAATAAAAATACTAGTGATGGATTAGCCATTCATTTCTTCACCACCATCAATGTAAGGGATATGCATCCTTTGTTGTTTACCAAACAATCAAACTGGCGAAACTACACTATGTGAGAAACTGAGAAACATTGACCTTTTTCAACTCATAGTGCTTCCCAAATATCTCACGAAACATCTTGACCTGTTCCTCGATCTAAAATTGAAGCAACACCAGCAAATAAAAACTCATATAAAACAATATGAACTTGCGAACAGTAGTAAGATTTGATTATTTTCACGTCTTGACAACTTACATGGATATGAAGATTGTTAAGACAACATTTAATGTATCAAATAACAGAAGGAACATTAGTTTTGATGCGGTCTGACACATAGCAGCCACGCTCTTGGAACGATAGAATGAGCAACGTACTACGACACTTATGGAATATTTTACAACGTAATTGTTCCTAGAATGACGTTCCCGGGACGACGAAGGTTCAAGGGCATCGAAAGGGGTAAGACGAGCGAATTTGTTATACTAGGCTTTTAGCTATGTGAGATAGGCAGGCTGGAAGAGAAGGATTGGTCACCACGCGCTTCTTGTCCTCTGGATCCAAGGGCCCTTCCTCGGCGCCCTTTTGAGCGCCGATCGCATGGCGGTGGCACTTCTTATCCGTCGACGTGTTAAGGCTGAGGAGCGGCGAGGCGCTGCCTCGCCTGCCCAACGGCTGGAGAATGCGAGGCGACAGCGACAGGGTGGTGCTGAAGCTTAGTTGGGACGCGCCGACGACGAAGCCGGATGTGCACGGCCGGAGCGCGGCCATACCAAACGCCGTCGATGATGTCGCCAACTGCGAGGTGAATCTCAGCTCGGTTTGCTTTTCTTATCTATGTTATATCGTCGTTCTTCGGAAGATTTATCGGTTCGTGTACGACTTGAGAACGTAACATTAGGTTTTTTCGTAGTCAGATCAGACTCGCTCTTTGAATTGTTGGTGTCTGGTATACGTACGACGTACGTAGTACTAGCAAATTTGTTTTGAGATCAAATTTGTTTAGCCACAACGAAATATCTGGCCGATAAACGTTGGAAACTGAACAACCATACGATGAAAGATAGGCGCTCACATGAACGCAAATGTCATGTTTAAGAGGTTCCAGAAAGCGAACAATGTAACACTGAGACAACTAGCAAGGTTGCCCGCCCAAATAGCGCGGGTGTAGCTAGTGTTTTAGTTTTTTATTTTTATTGTTTTATATAGTTTCTAATAATTAAAGAATTAAAAAATTATTATTCTATTTAAAAATAAATTATTTTTTATTAAGTTCGACTATTGAGAGTGGGGGAGCAAGAGACTCATCGGTTGAGGCGGGACTAAGTGATGAGAGGGTGAACAACAATTTCACTCCAATACAGAGCTCGGAGGTTGACATTGTATGCAAGGGTGCAGCGGAGCGTCGAATGGCAGCAGCTGCCTGAAGTCCCCTTCAAGTACAACTGTAATTCCAGCAAATGGTCTATTCTCAATATCTTTGTTGTTATAGTTTGTAAGTTCCCTTAGGCTTATGTCGAGTTTCTCGTAGCACTCTTTTTTTGCCATCTGAGCTTCGTCCCATAATATCAATTTCATCCTTTTCAACAGCTCCGAGATTTTATCCTTCTTTTATTTGAAATTTGCCATCTTCTCCAAAGTTTACTGGGATGCTAAATATTGAGTATGTTGTTCTTCCTCCTTGCAGTAGTATAGCTGACACGCCGCTTGATGCAACCGCTAGTACTGTTTTCCCCTCTGATCGTAGTTGTGTTGCGATTGCTTTCCAAAGGAATGTTTTTCCTGTTCCACTGTATCCATTGACAAATATGAGCTTTCCCAATCCTTTGTTTACTGATTGCATAACTTCATTGAAAGCATGTTTTTTTTGGCGTTCAGTTTTTGAATAAAACTGATGCTTTCTTCCTTCATTACGTCAATGTCGTAGTTGATCTCATCTTGCAGCAGCGTGTTTCCAATTATCAATTGCCAATTAGCATCATTCTGCAGTATTCCTGGATAATCCATCAATGTCCTTGCTTCTTGTTGCATTAACTTTCCTATTTGGATGAGAGTATGATACTTATGAGATTCCTTAACATCCTCTGTTTCGATGTTATTCGGTTCGACCATTGGTCTTTCATATGGTGTGCCAAGTCGATTCCCATAGGGTCTTCGGTTCTGATACTTCGTAGTGCGATAATATTGTGGCGAATAGTAGTTGCAATTGTTCTTCGTGTGCCGCCGTTGCTGCCTCGTATATGCATCTGATGCATTCATTGTCGTCGTCCTTTTTCCCGAGTTCCTTGTACAGAAGCATGCTATCATGTCGGTCTATTCCCATCATTGTATTTCTTTTCCCATTGTAGTATTATATTTATTATCCACGTTTGCAATTGCGGTATCTTTGTATTTTTTGGGACTTCACGTTTCTTCTTCTTGCAAACAAATAGTTTTGGTAATTCTTTTCAGCATCTATGTCTTGTTCATAATCTACTTTATGGTTATCTTCAATGTCCTCAAGATTTGAGCATTCAAGTTCATTGTTCCTTTTGTTTTGAGATGCACCTCTAATATATCTATGTTTAGCTAATTTTCAAAAAAAAGAGGTGATTTGAAAAAGGAATATATTAAATCTAAATTGAAGTAGTTGAGTTTAACATACCAAGACCTGGATATTTGATTTTTTCGCTCATTGGAATTCTCCTCATTTTCTTTTGACCTTCTTGAATTTTTGTCAATCTCCACTGCTCTTTTTTTGATATTTCAATCATCGGTTTTGGTCTTTTTCCCATAATACCTTTTTGCGTAACCTTGCTGCAGTCTTTATGGCTTGATCTACGACATATTTCTTCTTGGCCAAGTCAAGGTCAACATCCGGAACTTTAGGAACACGTACTCTCTTCTTTGATTTTGTACCTCTACCTAATTTTGTTTATTTGGATATGTTCTTCGTCTCGAGGAATCTTCCACTATCATAGTTCTGCGTCTTCTTTTATTTGCATCCTTGAGTTTCTTCACTGTTGAATGTTTTCGTTTTGATGCACATGTAGAATTTTGGATTTGTTCGACTTCTTCGATTGGTCAACATTGAATCCACTTCATCATCATATTGTTGAATCATATTATTGTTTTTGCCACATAAACATAACAATATAATAATTATTTTTTCTTAAGATTATATATATATATATTTAAACATGAAATATTATAATAAATGCATTTTAACACATCAAAGATATTTTTACCTTTAGTGTAATATCTTCCTTGTTTACTCTGTTGATATCATCCAAATGTTCAAATTGCATTGCATTTGCTGTATTTTCATTTGACAATTCCTTGCTAGGCATTTCTGTATGTTAAAATAAAAAATTTAATCATAGTAAGAAACAAATAAATAATTTCATTAAATCATGGTTAAAAATATAATTACCTCATTTTTATCGTCCATATGCTTGAACTCAAGCTTTTTCTGCTCAAATGTACATTTAACTAAATAGTATTCTTTTCCTTGAGTTAAGTTTTGCTCACTAAGTTTGAATCGAAGATAAGTGTTTTTCCACACAACGATGTATAACCTTAGGAACCTCTTGGTTTTTCCGTTTAGCGAGTCTAGCAAGTTAGTGATAGTTGTCTTGAGCATCCTTTGAGCTTCATCATCAAATATACACAAGTAGTAGTTGTCATGTAATCACTAATTTGGAGTCGAATCCAATATCATTGTACAAAGGCTATTACGTCATGGCATGAAAAATTATGTAAAAACACACAATAATGTTACACAGGAGTTGTTGCTTCCGGGCATATGTTGCACTTACTACAATGATATTTGTTGAGTATCTTATTACACATTTTATTGCGCGATTGCGACGGACATGTACCACCACAAATCATTGTCTAATCGATCAATTGTAGCTCTTGATGTAAAAATAAAATCCTGCAATGTAAAAATGTAGCATAAGAATTCAACATAACAAAGGTTCAGTTGTCAAAGATAAGTATAGTTAGAGAACATATTCATGTAGTACTACCCGACTTGTTGGGTTGTCATGCCTCATTTTGGTAATTTCTTGCGGGGTTTTCCGTTATAAAACATTTGATCCTCTAATGTACCTTGAGTACTTTTGTCAACTTCCATAAGTTTTGGTGCATTTTCTTCATATGGAACACTAAAAATATATGTTACTATGAGACATAATGAGGTAGGTTTCAAAATATTGAAAAAAGAAAACATTTATTACCACAACAAATTTCCAAGTTTCGTATGTCTAAATCTCTATATAATCTTGTGCCGTTTGTTGTCTTCAAAGAAACCATACCTAGTTTATGTTTATTAGTTTAATATGGCTCTCATAATAAATGTGTGTGTTTTACTATAGTGGCATATATTAAAAAAATTACCTTGCAAACCTTCTACCATTGTTGATGTAACTATTAGAACAGTGTGCTTGCCAATAACATCTTCACTCAAAGAATGAGCTAAATCTCTCCATAATGTTATTCTAACTTTATGATCCCTGTAATATTTTGTATCACAACATTCAGATAATAGTCAAAAGTAAGAAAAAACTATTTAAAAGTTCAAGCAATATACAGTCTTGCCTTGATATCAGAAGTTCGATCTCGCGAATATCCTTTTGTTGTGGATTAGATGTGTTGTTCAATATTGTTCTAGATTCTATTTGTTTAATTTTTGTCAATAATCCAATAACATCTCTGCAATTTGGTTATTAAATTATAATCAAATAAATAAATATATATGCATTTAAATTATACAAATTTGAAAGGAACGAATTATGGTCCACTTACACGAGCATTGTTGATTTGTATTTTTCTTGCAACCAAGTGTATCTCTAGAGGCAAACTCAAAATAATAATCTTGAAACTTATCAGAAGGCTCTTCCACTTCTTTGACGTTGGTATTATAAAGGAAGACTATTTTCAGAGAATTTTTAACCCGATGATATCTCGCATCTTCTTAGACTTTAAAATTACTTAGCTCATAGATAGAACCCTCATTGATATTTGGTTTATAATTGCTGATTAGATTTTTCCGATAGTACCACGAATAGTCTCTCCTGTTAAAATATAATAATTAGATAGATGATGATTGCTTTAATATAATTGAGAAAATTGAAATTGTTTAATGTTGAAAATAAAATTCAAAAATAAACCTGCTCATCCATAAGAATCATATCTAAGCTCATAAGTTCATCAGATGCAAAATTTATTGATTCCCACATTCTGACTACTTTTACTTTAATTTTCCATGATTGTCCATTTGTGCAAAATTGACATAGCCGCGCATTGGGTTTGGTTTTTTTTAATTCAGTGACGTGGATGGCTTTGGATTTTTTATGAACTTGTTTTTTATTCCAAAAGTTGGCATGGATTGACATAGACTCGATTTGGAATTGACATGGACTCAGATTGGGTTTGGTTTTTTTTATTTGGCGACGTGGATTGACTCAGCAAGATGATATTTCCTTTATTTAATTCAGAAAATAGTGATTTATTTATAAAATTTATAGATCGTCAGATCTTCATAAAATCCAACGGTGTCAGATCTTCATAAAATCCAACGGTGTATATTCTTCTCTTTTTTAGATTAACGTGGGAATTTCTAGATCCTCTCGACGAACGTGGTGGCTTCTTTTAACACTCAAGTATAAAGATAATTTGAAGGTGTAACTATAGTGGCATGAATTTAAACGGATTACCTTGGAAACCTTCTACCATTGTTGATGTAACTATTAGAATAGTGTGCTTGCCAATAACATCTTCACTCAAAGAATGAGCTAATTCTCCCCATAATGTTATTCTAATTTTATGATCCCTGTAATATTTTGTCTCACATCATTCAGATTATAATAGTCTAAAGTAGGAAAACAATATTTAAAAAATCAAGTAATATGTTGTCTTACCTTGATATGAGAAGTTCAATCTCGCGAATGTCCCTTTGTCGTGGATTAGATGTGTTCTTCAATATTGTTCTAGATTCTATTTGTTTAATTTTTGTCAATAATCCAATAACATCTGCAATTTGGTTATTAAATTATAATCAAATAAATAGAAAAAATATATGCATTTAAATTATACAAATTTGAAAGGAACGAATTATGGTCCACTTACCTTAGCATTGTTGATTTGTATTTTTTCTTGCAAGCAGTGTATCTCTAGAAGCAAACTCAAAGTAGTAATCTTGAAACTTATCAGAAGACTCTTCCACTTCTTTGACAAAGGTATTATAAAGGAAGACTATTTTCAGAGAATTTTTAACCGGACGATATCTCGCATCTTCTTGGACTTTAAAATTACTTAGCTCATAGATAGAACCTTCATTGATATTTGGTTTATAATTGCTGATTAGATTTTTCCAGATAGTACCACGAATAGTCTCTCCCTGTTAAAATATAATAATTAGATTATAATTAGGAAAATTGAAATTGGTAAATGTTGAAAATATCATGCGAAAAACAAACCTGTTCATCAATAAGAATCATATCTAAGCTCATTAGTTCATCAGATGCAAAATTTATTGATTCCCACATTCTGACTACTTTTACTTTAATTTTCCATGATTGTCCATTTGTGCAAAATTGACATAGCCGCGCATTGGGTTTGGTTTTTTTTAATTCAGTGACGTGGATGGCTTTGGATTTTTTATGAACTTGTTTTTTATTCCAAAAGTTGGCATGGATTGACAGACTCGATTTGGAATTGACATGGACTCGGATTGGGTTTGGTTTTTTTATTTGGCGACGTGGATTGACTCAGCAAGATGATATTTCCTTTATTTAATTCAGAAAATAGTGATTTATTTATAAAATTTATAGATCGTCAGATCTTCATAAAATCCAACAGTGTCAGATCTTCATAAAATCCAACGGTGTATATTCTTCTCTTTTTTAGATTAACGTGGGAATTTCTAGACCCTCTCGGCGAACGTGGTGGCTTCTTTTAACACTCAAATATAAAGATAATAGATGTGCATTTCGTAACTGATGTTACCAATGCAATATTCACGCATGTCACGATGTAACAATTCACATTGAGTAACTGTTCTTGATTTTAATTTCTTACCCAGAGAACGGCAATCATGTCGGAGTCCGACAGCTTCTCCTCGCCCTCCAGTGACTCCAGTCCCAGCAGGACGTCGACGAAATCTCCGGCGGAGGCCTGCTCACCATTGCCGCCGCTCTTGTTCCTCTGCCTGTGCTCATCGATGATCCTTGCCACGAACACGTTCACCCTGCTCACCAGGGTCCTGCACCTCCTCCTCACGCCCTGAACGTCCAGCCACTTGAGCAGCGACAGGTGGTCGCCCCAGTTGAACACGCCGAGCAGGTGGTACCCTTCCTTCACCATCTCCTCCAGCTCGACGCCCTCCGGGCTCTTGGGGTCGTAGCGGGCGCCGAACACGGTGGCCATGACGTGGTCCGGGGAGGCCGCGTGGAGCACGCGCCGCATGGCGACGACGCCCTCGCCGCCACCGCCGGCGCCGGAGACGCGCCGGAGCATGCTCTCGCCGATGGCGGCGCGCCGGCGCGCGGCGCTGGCTGAAGAGGTAGGCGGAGCTGATGTCAGGGCGCGCCGAGTCGCCGGAGGGGCGAATCCCATGGCGCGGCGGAAGAGGAGCTCCCGGCGGTGTCCTTGACGGGCGGTCGGCGGCGGCGGGCAGGAGCTCCCGCGCGTGTTGGGGCGGCTGGCCACGACGAGGCGCGTGAGGCCGACGAGAAGAAACAGCCGGGCGCCGCGGCGAGGGACCACGACAGGGACGCCGAGCGCTAGATCCATGGGTCGATAAGCACAACTACTTGTTACTTCTCCCCTTCCTTGTCAGAAACAGAAAAGGCCAGACCGATGCAAGCAGTTGCACGCAAACAAAACAGAGTATGGCCGCTAAGCTTTGTTTCAGACAAAGAAGGAAACGGGTACACATGAACACGGATGGCAATAGCTAGGAGGAAATGACAGGAAACATCAAGATTATTGTATTTGCAAGAAAAAAAAATCCAATCTTTATCAGCTTATTTTGGGTTTCATCAATCAGTTGCACTCATGGCACAGAACATGACTGAAAATAAAGCAAGATCATATCAAACTCTAGCGAGATGGGCCAAGAGCCCAAGATTCGGCCTCTCTTGGCCAATCGATCCATGTATCTATAAGCACAACAACTACTACTTTCTCCCCTTATCAGAAACAGAAAAGGCCTCAGATCGATGCAAGCAGAAGCAGTTGCACGCAAACAAAACAGAGATGGCCGCTAATCTTTACCTCGCAGTCGACAGACTGCAGATGACCCTCGTCGTCGCTCCCTCCCGACGCCGCGGTCGCGGCCACCACCACCGCAAGCTGGCGAGTCTTCCCGTGACGTGGCAGCGCTCCGGCGGCGGCGACGAGGCTGCTGCAGCGGGTGAAGCAGCCGGCGGGGAACAGCGTCGCCGACACCGCGGCCTGAAACTCAGCGGAACCCGGCCGGCCGGCCGGCCGTTGTTAGTCGATCGGCGTAACACAAACAGCTAGCAGTGGAATGGAAGCAAGGCGCAACACGTAGGTGTGTTGGCGTTACCTTGGTGCCGGACGGCCGGCCGTGGTTGTTGCTCCCTCCCGGCGTCACAGCGGCCACCGCCGCCGCTAGCTGGACACCGGACATCGCGCCCGCCATGGCTCCTACTTCCTGCTCGCTTTCGCTACGCAAAAATGCCCTGCCCGTGTGTGTTCTGCTTGTGTGCCGTGCGCGTGTGTGTTGCCAAGGGGGGGTTGGGTTGTTTTTGTAGACAGGCGGCGAGTGGAAGTGGGAGGGACAAGGCTGCCAGAGGTTTGTTTCTTCTTCGATCTCCAGGAGTGGAGATGGCGCCGGCTTTCCCCGGCCGTCAACAAAGTGGAAAGACCATCTGTTCTGCAGCGTAGTACTTGTGGGTGTCGCGTAGCGAACAGATGCCGCGCGGTGGGGATGATCCCGGCAGTTACGTTGGAGATGGATGGATCGATTGGCCATGGTGGTGGCGACCTGCTTGAGACATGTCCAATCTACGGCTCGCTGCAGGTGCTAATCAAGCCGAGGATGCGTGCATGCCCCCATGATGACATTTTTTTTGTGTGAAAAAACCAGAAATATTCGGGCATTGTTTAGTATAAGAAGAAATAAAATTACAGACACCCATGCATGGAATCAAACCCGCTCCATGCATCCAAACGTTCGTGGTGTGAGCGTTGTGCTTGTCGCTTGACGTGAGCGTGCGCCGCGCAATGCCCTTCTCTGCCGATCGTGTAGTACTTCGTGCTCGTGCTTGACTGCATGTGCCTCTTCGATTCATTTTACGACTCATCTATTTCAAATTATAATTTGTTTGATTTTTTTATCTTAAATTTGACTGTCATTTTGTTTAGTAAAGAGTCAATTTCATTGTAGGTGTATAAATTTTTCTTGAGATCTCATCCGCAAAATAAAAAAAATAGTCATCTAGGTTCATAAAAAAAATTACAAAGAAAAGAAAAACTTGACAATGGCACTAGAACTAGAAATCGTTCCTTCACCGCACATCCCGCGTGGCCGCGCCATGCACGGCTACGGCCAGGGGGACAACAGCCAACAGCTGCCTACACTGCACACCTGATCCCTGCTCTCTGTCTCTGTCTCTGCAGAGGAGTCGGAGGGGTTCGCTTTGACGTGCAGGAAGACAGGAAAGCATCGGCAGGGGATGAATGGGATGGGACTCCAATCCAAAAGCTGAGAAAAGATACTGCCCACGAACAAACATTCGAAAGAAATCCTCTCTCTTTTGAACGAAACGAGTGAAGAACTATCTAGGCATGAGCCTAGTTTAGATGGCTAAAGTTTCTAACTTTTTTTCCACTCTCTCCATCACATCACATTAAATACGCTAAAAGACATATGTTCGGAGTATTAAATATAGGTTAAAAAAATAACTAATTACACAGTTTGGATGTCCTTTGCGACACGAATCTTTTGAGCCTAGTTAGGTCATGGTAGGATAATATTTACCACAAACAAAGCGAAAGCGTGCTATAATAGTGTTCTGAGGAGTTCAAATGATTAAATTTGCAAATTTTTCAACCAACTAAACAAGACCCTGGTTTAGATGGCTAAAGTTTCTAACCTTTTTTCCACTCACTTCATCACATCACATTAAATACGCCAAAAGACATATGTTCGGAGTATTAAATATAGGTAAAAAAATAACTAATTACACAGTTTGGATGTCCTTTGCGACACGAATCTTTTGAGCCTAGTTAGGCCATGGTAGGATAATATTTACCACAAACAAACAAAACGTCTACGATGTCTCGGGAGTTCCAGTTAAATTTGCAAATTTTTCAACCAACTAAACAAGGCCCTAGTTTTAATTTTAAAAGAACTGGCTAAATCAAAGAAACAGCAACAAAAAAACCAACTTCCCCATGGTCGTGTCGTTTGTTCGATCTGCGTACGAGCGTAGCACACTTAACTTCTTGTACCGGTGCACGCACGGCGCAGATCGCGCGCCCGGCCGGGGAATGTTTGTCCTTGGAGCGCAAGGCTCCGTGCGGCCGAATGCCAACTCGACCTTGCAGGTGCAGGGAACGGGAGACAACGCTACGTGCAGCACCAAATTAAAGGACTATTCGTTCATGTTTACTCCCGTCCACATTCGACGTGCCATGGCCCTGACGAACGTGTCATGCTCCGCCGGCAGCCGGGATCCTTCCCTGCCTGCGGTGTACGCCCGCCTCGGTTCCTGACCGGCCAGCCGGGTAGCAACTTCGAACCCCAACTGCCTTGAGCGACTGAGCCGACAGCCGCAGAGAGCCAGGCTGATCCTGCCTCTGATCCTCTCTGCAAAGGAAGACCCTCTTTTGTTGTCTTGACCAAGCCTCCATCTCCATGGATCCATCATAGAGTATTTCTGTATTTGGCATTGGGATCCTTCGTTTTCATAAATCCAAATGACAATAAATAAATAAATAAATAAATAATATTTTACAGCTTGATGATTTTACTCAAAAAGACAAACCTTTGGCAAATCCCTATTTTGTTTCTTTTTAAAAATGTAGGGAAAGGAGGGGGCAACAACCCGCCGGACACTACGATCAAAGCCCACACGAGAGGTTAGCTTGCTTCGTTGCCTAGGCGCCCATAACACGTTGCAACCAGCAGTTCATCGGAATTTTCTTTGTCCAACATTTAGTACGAATTCAGAATACGCAACCCCGTCCTCCGCGTCGCCCCTCACGGGTGACACGGGCGGAACTGCCGCCGCCGCTGCTTGCGCAGCCGCCGCCGTCCGTCTCTGACCCCGTTCTTCCTCGTCCCCGGCCTCCGGCGTGGTAAAGGAGCGAGGTCCATCTTTTAGTAGATCGAGTCCATCTAAGTCTAGGGTTCGCTCACCGTTGATGATCGGCGGTGGAGTCAGGTTTTGCCGGAGGAGCGTAGCTCCTCTGTGGTTTGGTTTTCCTGGCGGCGACGGCGATGCAGAAGCGACGGCGTTGCAGAGGAATAATTTCTCCCAGTTTCTTCCGTTCTCCGATGGCGATCTACTCCGACGTCAACAGAGAGGCTGGGGAGACATGTCCAGGAGTCGAGGACCGGCGCATCGTCATCTTCTTCAGGTGATGATGTTGTTGACCCTGTTAATCTCGAGGAAGATGTTCTTTGGCGAAAATCTGAGCTTTGCTCGGGTTGCTGGCGATGGTTTCGATGGATGCGTCGTGGGTCGGAGTTGGCCGAGTCGGGAGGCGATGTACTCGGCGGATTCACCTAGAAGTAAGCCCTGCTCTGCGGCCTCCACCTTGTGGAGATTGACTCTGGTGCCTGACGATGATTGGGAAGCGACTTCGGCGGCGGTGACAAACGGATCTCTGAAAGCTACGAGGAAGATGATTAGGAGTTTGGACAACTTCTTTGTAATCTTCTTTTTCTTTAGGGTTCCCTTTGTAAAAGGACCCGTGTAATAGGTTAAGATCAATACATTTCCCGTCTTAAAAAAACCAGCAGGTCATCGGAGAAATGAAAAGCTAGTCCCCTTTCTCGCGCTGTCCGCGTTTCCGCGCTCGTGTCGATCACCGTTGGCGTTTTCCGAAAGAACCCTACGGTTTGCTAGAAATCACGTAAAGGTCCGGAAAGTCCATACCGTACAGTAAGCGCGTTCATATATTTTCCACTCGAGCCCTCAGACTAAATTTATTTTCACTCGAAGAAGAGAAAATCACCTTTTGCAAACATCCCGAGACATTTTGCGACTACCCCTCCCACCACCCGCCCTTACCTAATACCCCTCCCGCCTGCCACCCCACCCGAACCCTAGCCCTCTCCTCCTCCTCCGCCGCCACCCGCCAACCCTAGCCACCGCCGAGGCCGCCTCCCCGCCGTGCCGGCGCGGTCGGAACCCGCCCGGCTCGCGGTGAGGGCGGCGGCATCTCCTGGCATCACTCCGCCGGTGCGGGAGCTTGCGGGGCCACAGATTGGTCAGCGGCACGGCGGATCCGGCGAGATCGTGGTCTGAGGTGGCTGCGGGCGCGGCGGGGACGACACCGTAGATGGAGCTTGCAGGGGGCACGCCCGTGAGCTGCGCCCGTCTGGCCGCACGCGGCCCGGTGGGCGTGCGGTTACTCGGGTGCTGCACATGGTGGCGACCCGACGGCGGTGGCGAGACGGCGTCCGCTGGCCCCAGCATGGCCCTGCTGCGTCGACATGTGCGACCCGAGCAGTCTCCCGGCGAGGTCTCGCCCAATCCACATGTGTGTGCCCACTCGGCGTTATCCTCTCTCCCTCCCATTCTCATTTGCGCCTCACGGGTCCTCCTCTCTCTTGCAGATCCACGAAAGAATGCAGCAGCGGCGCTCTGGCAAAGGAAGAGGTGTAGGAAGAGTGAGGAAGAAGCTGCTCATCCATGGAGTACTCCGGCTCACCAAGTTCCTCAGGTAATCCTCTACCTTACCAGATGAAGCAACTAGAGGACGGCACCCAACATTAGTCTGTCTTCCCAGCTTGTCATTCACCACCATTAATTTATACTTGTGCATTCTCTTTCCAATTCTATTTGATGTTCTAAAATTGCACGGATATGCAGGAATGGAAGGGAACTAGAGAAAATTGAAGGCTATGCCTTTGCCTTCAGTGCTTCCAACTGCAAGGTGCTTGAGAAAATGTCCAGCTCCTAGCACAGTAAGCTCCACAACAGCCTGTTCCATGATGTTGTAATGCTATCTTTGTGCATTTTGTCACACTTTATCAGTTGACACACCTTTGTGGTAATTGCAGAGACGCACATTTATCCCAAGAACAAGTAGCTTGTGCTTGGATTATCGGTTGGCTAAAGACATCGTCACTGTCAAGATGTCTTTTGAGGGAATGGTGAGTATTGTGAAATGGTGATTTGGTGATCTTAACTTGTTGGATGTACTCATGCAAAGCTTGTATTTCAGTTATTAGGTTTAGATGGGAAACTGTTAGAGTGTCAAGTACTGCAATTACCATATTGTCGAATTTGTATCAAGCTGCAGGTAAATGCTGCATGTAAAAAGATTATGTGCTCAGTATGGTCAGAATGTGTTGCTTGACCTCTTGCATCGGAAAATTACAGTGATCTCAAACTTTTGTGTATGTAATGTGCAGTTTAGTCGGGAGAGGCTGATGTCGGGAGAGGCTGCAAAAGCATATGTTGGTATTTCTGTTGTATTTGTTCGATGTAGTTATTGACTGATGTTTTCTTCCTGTGAAAGATGCAACTCTGCACATGCTTTGCCATTCCAAATTGCTATGAACCACACAGATGAAACAATATATTTCCTCTAATCCAATTTTGGCTAAATGTGTATATGAATATAATTTGCTTGGCTCAGATGCATAGTAGTTTATTTCAGTTAAGTGTATGCTTGAAAAGTTCCTTATCTTTTTTAATTGTGAGAGGTGCATATCCATTTCAGATGCTCTTTGGTTAGGCAATCTGCAGCTGCAGTGCTCTTATCTGAACAAAATAGACCCTTACTAACATGGCACCAAGTGTATATTCATTTTTCATTCAACTGTAATGGTAGGATTTAATGGAGTGATCTTTGAAAATTGCCCTGCTGTTTGATGGTAGGATTTAATGGCCTCTCTCGCTGTTTTCGGTATGCATCAAGTTGTTATCTTGCTGGTTCTAACCAAATGCATTGCAAATTATTCCCTGATCCTATTAGTACATGTAGATTAGTGCTAGTTGGACCCTCTTGAGCATTTTTTTTTCTTGCACTAATACATATGCCAGATCACATACAACGGGTAAATTGAGTAGGTGGCACTCTTGCCATGAATGTGCGAGAGGTTAAGCATATTTATTTGGTGCTAAGTATGGTAGGACTAAAGATGCATAGAGTAGAGGGGGGTAGAGATGCATAAAGTACACAATAATACAATACAATGCTAAATTCAGAATCTTGAATTTATGCTTCATACATGTTACGTTGTATGCATCAATCTTTGGCTCCTTGTTGATTATTCTAAACATATTATATGCCTCAACCTACCCACCCACATGCTTAAATGCTTGCTGATGCCTGCCAAATAGCCCTGCTGATTGCTACCTCTGAACTTTCTGATTATAAAGGTTGGAATTTATTTGAGTGTGCTTTATTTATGTCTCTGGAAGTTTGATCTGTTGGCTGTGGTGGCAGGGCGTGACGAGGAGGCCAAGGAGGTAACTCTACTTCTCCGTAGGGAGATGCAGAGGGTGACACGAAGGAGCTGGACAGGAGCTTGGCGCCAGTGAGCCTGGGCTGGAAAGCAAGATGGTGGCCATCAGGTACTTCTTGAGGCCCTGATCTGGTTCTCGACAAAATCATTTTGACCAACTTGCAGCATTATAATTTGAGAGCCCGATCTGGTCGGATGTTCTATTTTTAAAAGAAAAAGAAAAGATGTTATGTTTATAAATAATAGATTCCATGATCTAGAATATATCTGATAGTAGTGGTACTAAAAAAAGACTAACCATGTTTTCTGAAAAAAAAATGTCAATTTATTTGAACTTGTCATGAAGAGATTGCAATGTCAAGAATTGTACCTCACAAAGTGAAGAGATAAATAGAAGAAGCATTTAGGAAGACCTACAGAAGCATCATAAGCTGAAAAAACTTATGCGTTGGTGTTTGCGGTATCAGTGAATTAATCATCATGCATTCAGATAACCACGTGCTTGTTGAATGGCTGCCAGTGCGCCAGGTTGAATGGCTGCCAGTGCGCTCAAGACCTGATAGGTAGTGTTACCTAGATTGCAAATTGTGCCATGCATATCATCTAAGTGAAATCATAGCAAGGGGTTGTACCTTTTTTTAATGCATACTTATCTGTTCGTCCAATTATGATAAATATGAGAACCTTTCTATAGTAAAAAGTGAATTATTTCTTTATGATGTCTCGAACATCATTTTTGCTCAGTTTTATTTTAATGTTGAAACGGTACTATTTAATTAATTCGGTTGGGACAAATAATGCGGTAGTATACTTTCTGTGTTGGTGTTCTTTTGATTCTGTTAATTTTAATCACGATGGAGTGCGCTTTCGCTAGGACGTGGTGTTAGGCAAACCAGCACCTCTGTCAGTACTTTCCGATTGAGCTGTGTTGAAGGCCAATTTACTTCACAGCATGTGATTAGGAGTTCGTTCCATCAGTTTCAGTATCAGAAGATTTGTTTTAGGACCTTTTATATAAGCTTTGTAATGTCGTATAAAAGCCAATGTTGGAGGTTGAAGCTACCTTGCTTGATTCCTCTGGAGAGGTGTGCTATTTTCCCTGCATTATTCATTATTCTTCTCATGTGGCTTCATTATTGTTGTCATTTTTTATTGACTTGCACATTTCCCTGGACAGACTAATCTTGCCGAATATAACAAATTGGGGCTTGCTACATCTGAACTTGATAAGAAAATATATCTGGGATGATTAGACCATAGAGGCTTTATTATATTTGATTCCTTTGAGAGGTATGCTATTTTCCCTGCATTATTCATTATTTTTCTCATGTGGCTTCATTATTATTTTCATTGTTGATTGACTTGCACATTTCCTTGGACAGACTAATCTTGCTGAATATGACAAATTGGGGCTTGCTACATCTGAACTGAGAAGAAAATATATCTGGGATGATTAGACCATAGAGGGCTTTATTATATTTGGTTCCTGGAAGTAAGGTCATGGATGCATGTATTGGTCGACTTGTGCTTGGCGTTTGACAGTAAAGATATACACTGCCTGTGTTGATCGACTATGTGTTTCTTGAACTTCGTGGCTGCAAACTGGGTACTACTTTCCATATATATTAGCATCATAACCATACTTTCGTACATCACATGTCCCACATTTGGCATGATTTCGTGCAGAGAGTGTTGTTTTCTACTGGTGCAGATGCCTCAGGTGATTCGACAACTAAGACATGGTAGAGTGTTTTAACTTGCTGTTGTGCTATCTTAATTTTAGGCTACAAACTTTGTGGTTTACTACGATCCTTTTTAGAATCATGAACCTACTAGATGCAGCCTGTACTTTTGATGCATTATTCTGCTAGCAAAGGAATTCAGCACTGATGTGTTTTTATGGTAGTTTCTATTTTGTCAGAGGCATAGATAGTCTGTTCATGCTGCTTCACAGTTTTGATTACAGTTACCTATTGTTAAGGCCATGGTAGTTTCCTGCAAAAGATATATGTACAGAGTTGCATTTGCCATGTTTATCTCTCATTGAGTGATCGATATCATTTGACTACATGTTTCTCTGGCTTTCTTGCTTAGGTCATTGGTGGGCCACCTCCAGGAAGGGTTTAAATTACAATGGTAGATTCAATTTCTTGCTTTTGATGTATGGTTACCATTAATGTGATACATATGAGATGGTCTGTACCTGCAGTCAGACGTGATTTTCGGTTTAGAACTTTCATCTGAATATTTTTGCCTATGCAAACAAGTAGTAAAAATATGTGATTTATTAAAGAAAAGAGAGCAGCTGCAACTGATTTAAACATATTGCTTAGGTCATTGGTGGGCCACCTCCAGGAAGGGTTTAAATTACAATGGTAGGTTCAATTTCCTACTTTTGATATATGGTTAGCATTAATGTGACATGAGATGGTCTGTACCTGCAATCTGACTTGATTTTCGATTTAGAACTTTCATCTGAATATATATGCCTGTGCAAACAAGTAGTAAAAATATGTGTTTCATTAAAGAAAAGAGAGCAGCAACTGTTTAAACATATTGCGATGTCTTTAATTTCTTTGGAATTCTGATGATCTTAATTGTTTCTTTTGGTATGATTTCATGCAGAGCAAAGACCTGTGATTCTACAATGAAGACATGGCAGAGAGGTTGGCTTCAACAACAAGCATGTTTCTTTTCAAAATTTTCTTACATAGAATACACGAAACTTATATCCATCTGTACATGTTTCAAAACCTCGTCTGTTACCTAGAAATGCATCCTGTTTGATGATTGTATGTTGGGCAAAATCTTGTTTAATGTTTCTAAACTTGTATGACGGATGTCGTCACTAATCCATTTTGTTTAGTGAATTTGGTTGGGACAACGATGTGTTAATGTTTCATGTACCTTTTATGTTGGTTTTGTTATGATTCTATTGATGGCTTTCGATAGGGCGCGCATCGCGCGCCGATTGTTCTAGTTAACTGAAGCGACACAGCGGCATCGCTGGTCACAAGGCCCTCAACCTCCACCGGTATGCCATCTCATGCCCGATCAATCGACGCCGAGAGAACTAATGGACTATTCATTCATTTCATTTTTACTACTCTCCATTTCAAATCGATCTTTTGACAAATTTAAATTCATAATTGCTAGTATGTATTTAGATGTGAGTATATATATTAGATGCATAAACGTCGCGTTCATTTAGAGGAAGAAGCATGTATGTTGTGTGACAAAATCGATCTTGGAAACAAATAAGTCGATCAGCATATGGGATGCAGCATAGCCAAACAAGCGTGTCATCATGCCCCGGAGGGCGGTGCACCTGGAACAAATTTAGGATAAGGAAATAGCACTATATGACTTTGATCACCAAGCTAAGTATTTCTTCTTGTGCATGCAAAGGTGCAGCTATAACTAGGGGTGGGCCCAATTTTCCGAACCTGAACCCCGAACCTGATCACGATATTCCTGATCCCTATTTGGTGTATGAACTGAGAAATCTGAATTTAATTCGGGAAATTCGGGTATAAACAATGATGTTACCATGACTCTGGAAGCCAACTTCACACCTTTTGCAGCTATCATACGAAAGTACATCGAAAATGTTGTGCCTTCTCTGTGCTGCAATTCCCACAAAAGCAAACTCAGCATCCATGGAGAGACCTAACATGTCTCCCTAAACTCCCTATGATGTTGATTTTGGGACCATCATGAAAAGGACTGCGTAGGTAGGGAAGCTATGAAAACACTTTCAGATAACTTTGGGCATTTTTAATGCTGATATTAATAACTCTTCAGATAACTATTTTATCCAATTTATTAGAAAAAGGGGACTTACAAAAATGCTGGTGTTCTGAGATGTCATTGCATTATCGAATTCATCAATTTCTTCTACGTCTTCTCGAAATGGCATATCCTATCAAAACAAAATAGATGTCAAATAAGCATTATAAAAAATGCTTGTGAAGGATTAGCCATTCATTCCTTCACTGGCATCAATATATGGGAGATGCATCCTTTGTTGTTTACCAAACAATCAAAAAAGAAGATTCAATCACAAAAGGATCAGAATACGAATGAACTTATCCAGCTTTGTTTACCAAAAAAAATTTATGAAGAGAGAAATATTCAGCTACAATATGGGAGAAACACTGACCTTTTGCGACTCGTAGTGCTTCGGAAATATCTCACGAATTTTTTTTGAGCTGTTCCTCGATCTAAATTGAAGCAACACCATCAAATAAAAACTCATATAAAAGAATATGAACTTGGAAATATGAGTAAGATAAATAACGCCACATTGATATTTTAACGTCAGGTTAAAAGGATATGAACATATGTTGAGACAACGTTAGTTTTGAGTGCCTTTGAAACA
The DNA here is from genome assembly GCA_022644695.1 of Cenchrus purpureus. Lineage (NCBI taxonomy): Eukaryota > Viridiplantae > Streptophyta > Magnoliopsida > Poales > Poaceae > Cenchrus > Cenchrus purpureus. Next base: position 5,501,272 of record CP053463.1, on the reverse strand, counting down.
AACTGTAGTTCCAAACTGTACGGTCTGGCATCATCTGCTCGTCATGCTGGTGAAGGGTAAGGGCCGGGGATGAGTGGATTCGTTCATTCAGTTTTCGTGATAGTATATATGTTCTAGGCTTTTAGCTATGATGAAGAGATGAATCGGCGCTTCTCGTCGTCTGGATCCAGGCCGAAGGGCCCTTCCTCGGCGCCGTTCTGAGCGCCGATCGCGTGTGGCGATGGCCCCTTACCTGTCGACGTCTTAAGGCTGAGGAGCGGTGAGGCGCTGCCTCGCCTGCCGAATCGGCTGGAGAATGCGAGGCGACAAGGTGGTGCTGAAGCTTAGTTGGGACGCGCCGACGACGAGGCCGGACGGGCACAGCCGGAGCGCGGCCATGCTGAACGCCTTCGATGGATGGATGGTGCGAACTGTGAAAGTTTGGGATGCCTCTTTTCTCTAAAATCTGTGCTATAGTTGTTCTTTGAATCGTTGGAGATTTGAAAAAGTGTCAGTTCGTGTACAACTTGAACACGTGACATTAGATTTTATGAGGCAGACTCTTTGAATTGTTGGTGGCTGAGTCAGCATAGGTCTGACCGTGTTTGCTTGGGCTGAAAAAATTTCATGAAAAGAATCTTGCACGCATGCAGTATCAAATGAAGTTTATTTGCAAAATTTTTCACAGATGAGTGCAACTCTGCATGATGATTCTAATGAGCATAATTAATTAGCGATTTGCTACAGTAATGCTACAGTATCATGCTCTGATCATGCGGTCAAAGACCTCATTAGGTTCGTCATGATTTTGCTCGGGGTTGTGAAGATAGTTTTGACATAATACTCTTAATTAGTGGTCAAAGTAACATTTAATAGGGGTTGAAAATTTTTCACCCCTACCAAACACTGCCGTAGCACTAGCAGACTTGTTTTCAGAAATACAAATGAGTTAATAGCATTATGCATGAGCCTTCTTGCATGTCAGACAGTCAAAGACAGACTTCCACGGAGCGATTTAATTTGTTCTGTGATCTTTTATTTTGCTTGTTGTTTAATTAGCATGTGATATCTGGGCGCGTTTGGTTCGTGAGGGAAAATTTTTGGGTCTCTTTTCAAAACTTATTTGGGGACCAAACATAAATTAATTATAAAACTAATTGCAAGAATGGACGGAAAATCATGAGACAAATTCATTAAATCTAATTAATTTATTATTAGAGATTTTTAATCATGACATAATTATGCTCGTTAGATTTATCTCAAAATTTAAGATAGAGATTATGAAATGAGTTTTGTCATTAATCCACATTTAATACTCTAATTAGTATCAGAAAATTGATGTTGGATAGTTTGGGAAAATTCAGGAGCTCTGCCTGCAACGAAATTCATTAAGGTTTGTCTTAATTTGAAAGTGTTTAACACGACACTACAGTGGAAAACTTAGGACAGACTACATATAGGACAGACTTCCATGTTTATTGCATAGGAAAACTTAGCCTCGAGCAGGCACGTGCAACAAGGCCGTCCATTTCATCTGACAGAACTAGCGGAACCATTAGTGAAATCTAATCCAACTCAAAAACGCATCAAACTAACGGTAAAGAAATTCTTGTTTGACCGATATTAACGTTGGATCTGAATTGATACAATGCGTCAATGGCAGAAAGACGTTCAACACTGGGACTAATTAGTCACTCATTCACGAGAAAGAGCAGGGCGGATCAGCCATGAAACTCCACTGGAGCAACAGGTGGAGGAGGAAGATGAGGAAAACAACGAAGAAGAAAATGAAGATGGAGAGGAAGGAGAGAGCTCCCCTACTTCCCAGTCCTGCATCCGCCGTAAGCCAAACTTACACGATCTTCCTGATCTCGATCGTCTCAGTTAGCTCCGTCCTTGCCTAAGCTTGTCCCCGAAGCGTTGGGTTCCTCATCATCCGAAGCCCTGATGGCACACCTCCCTTGGTACCTGAAGAAAGTCATGCCATGCATGGAAGCATTGTCATGATGGGTCCAATAATTTTGGCAAAAGCAAATCTCAAGCATAGCTATTTTGCTTGGTAAAGTGGTAATGCTTATCTCTCCAAATGGTAGAGGATGCATTTAGATGTACCTGGGACATAACCTAGTACCCTTTTGTGTCTAGCAACCACATCTGAAATAAAGAATACTGTAAGTATCATTGCATTGACCATTGTAGGCATCAGAATCTGCAATACCCAAACATTAGAATTACAACATGCATGGCACAATAGATGGAGACAATTTATATGACAAAATATAATTATATTACTAACCTGATATGCCTTGGTACTGTTTGAAACCGCCCTGAATCCCTCTTCCAAACTGTTCATTTTTTGCTCAAAGTCGCACCAAGCGTCGTCTGCATCCAGCACTAAACTGTAGCTATAAGCAGCATAGTTACCATTTTCTAGAGCATCCTGAAGCAAGATGTGGCCTACTGCGGCCACACCCCTAAAAGCGCCAAGGAGTGAAAAATTGGACTCATAATTGAACTTCTTATCATACGTGTCCTTTGCTAGCTTAACGAAGATGGAAACATACATCATGAGGGTCTGAATTTCAAGGGAGAAAATTAGTACACAATTACCAATACAATTTAAAGTTGTCCACATGACTCGCTGAGTTACCTGCTTTGTTGTGTATGATGAAATTTCATCCTTCTTATCTAGTCTTAAACCTGCACTGTTCTGGAATCATTTCGACATGAAACAATTGAGTAATACTGCATAAATAAATTAGAAGACATAGATGTGTGTTGATGGAATAAAAAGTCAATGATGTTACCATGACTTTGAAGCCAACTTCACACCTATTGCAGCTATCATGCAAAGATACAAGGAAAACGTTCTGGCTTCTATGTGCTGCAATTCCCACAAAAGCAAACTCAACATATGCATGCATGTAGAGACCTAACATATATCACTAAATTTGTGAAATTTAACCAACGGTTTCATTGTGCTAAATATTCGACATCCCTATGGGCTATGGCGTTGATTTTAGGATAGCCATACAAAGGGCTAAATACAGGTCTACAGGTGAGCTTTGTAAATATACTTTCTTATTGATTATCTTCTAACTTTGGGCATTCTTGCTACTAATGCTAATAACTCTCCATGCAACTATTTTACCCAATTTATTGAAATGAGACTTACAAAAATACTGGTATTCCAAGAAGTCATCGCCTTCTCATACTCGTCAATTTTTCCATGTCTTCTCGAAATGGCACATCCTAAGAAAACAAAGGATGTCAAACAAGCATTAGGGAAAATGTAATACTCGATATCAGTAGAGGAAGATGCATGTTTTGTTATTAACCAAACAATCATAAAATCTTTTCAATCACATAATAGAGGAATTAAGAATGACATCATCCAACTTTGTTTGCCAAACAATTATGAATAGAAACATTCAACTCTAAAATCGAACACTTACCTTTTCCACCCCGTAGGTCTTCTTAAATATATCATGGAACATCTTGACCTGTTTCTCGATCTAAATTGAAGAAAACCAGAAAATAAAAACTCATATAAAACAAGTCGGACTTGGGAACCTAAGTAAGATAAATAGCTCTTCATCGTACCCCAAAAACGTCACTTTAAAAACTTTTCTTTACTTATTACATATACTAACAAGGTAAAGGAAGATATACTGAGACAGCATTTAGATGTATCAAATAATAGAAGAAAATGTTAGTTCTGAGTGCTTTATGGTTTGATTTTTATTGTACAATCGACATGCATAAAATCTCTGGAACATACAGAGAAGGTTATTTTCTTTGAAAAGAAGTAAAGAAGTATAGGATTTAAACATAAATCCGCCTTAGTACAAATACGGAAATGATTTAGACGTCTCTTTTGTATCTATAGTAACTGTTGATGATCTATCTAGATAGCTTTATTAGCACCAGTTGGTGGCACTTCGTTGTCGTCGTAACAATTAATTGTTGAAGAGTGTTGCTTACATGAACAAGAAGAACCCTGGTAAGAGCACAAATGATTTCTTCTCCTGATAACAATGAAGTTGCTCGAAGAGAACAAGAAAGAAAAGAAAGGAACACACCAAGCTGAGGACGGATAGCGTATTATACCGTCATCTTTGATTCATGTACTGCTATTTATTGAAAGCTTTGGGAGTTTAATTACTTTTTTTGGAGGGCGAGTTTAATTACTACACCAATCGACCTCAGGTTGCATGCTGAGGCCTGAGGGTCTAGTGAGATCATATTCACTTCAACGCGGCAACCGTTGGTGAAGCGAAACTAGACTTTCACAGCAAAGCTAATTTAGATCCACCACTGCAAACTGATGATTCTTCAATTAACTTTGACCGTAGCAAACTTATAAAACACATTCCATGCGTACTGGTAACTACTCCCGGTCAAAAATAGCTAGCATCATCGTGCGTGCTGGTAATAACTAATTAATGAGTGAATTAGTTGAATGCAGCTGTGTTACGTATAGTTCTACGTAGTAACTAGTAAGCCGCTTCTATCTAGGGCATGAAATAGGCAGGCTGGAATTAAGAGATGAATTTAATTAATTTGTTACCAGCGCTTCTCGTCGTCCTGATGATCCAGGCCGAAGGTCCACCGCCGGCCTTTCCGAGCACCGATCGCATGTCGGTGGCGCAAGCGGTGGTCCGTCCTAGCCGCCGTCGACGTCCTGAGGTTGAGGTGCGGTGGACGGACAATGCGAGGCGACATCGGACACGGCCGGAGAGCCGCCATCGGAACGCCTTCAGTTTAGATGGGTTTTCTTGCTTCGAGATCGTTTTGCTTTTCTTTTATCTCTGTGCTTCAGAGATTTTTAAAAGCGGCGAATTGTGATTCGACTTGAACACGTACTACAAAATAATGTTTTAGTCCGTCGGACTCTTCAACATTTTTCTATTTTTTGATTTGGACTAGCCAGTGTGTTTGTTTTGGCAGACAAATTTTCTCTCACAATAAATCTAATAAATCTGTCGTATCAATCAGCATATCGTATTTTCTCTGGCGACAAATCTGTCGTACAAATTAGCAGAAAATCCGCCGAACAGAATGGAGGCACCGTACTATATGGTCTATAACCGGAGTTCGTTTTTTATTTCTGAAAAGCGGCTAGCAATCCTCTTGCCACTCTGACAGAGCAACATTTTTGATTGCCCGTCACTGTTGGTTAATGTTATAAACCATCACAAATAGCCCATAAATAACAACTAGGTGATACCCACGTTTTGTTGCGGGATATTTTGCATAAATTTATATGATTATTCAGTACATTTGTGAAGTTTTGAGCATTTTTGACATGAAGGTAAATTTTGTATAAACCATATTTTATCAAATAGATAACTGTGGATGATACATATATATGCGGTTTATTAATGAAGTAACATATATTTGTAATGAGCGAACTACTTATCAATTTTTGGGAGTTCTCTTGGTGAAAATAACTTTCATGTGTGGTTGTCCCTTTTGTATGTAGTGAACAACGACGTCATGGTCGTCACGACCAAGTGAAAATAACTTATCAGATCTTATTTGTGAAGTTTTGGATCGAATGATGGTTGTAAACGTGGGTAGGCATTCACGGAATGCCGAGGTCGGCATCATGTTCCTTAATCTAAAAAATGAAGAACGTGAAGAACTCTCTCGGTACTACAACCGATCGGCACATGACAAATAAGATCTGATAAACTATAGAAATATTAGGATAATAATTGAGGTACATCAAATAAGTTCTGACATGCGAATGGGCTTGTAGTCAATGGTAGGACGGTTCGATTGACGACGCTACACGGGGTTCAAATCCTGGTGCTGACCTTTTTCCTGGATTTATTCCGGGATTTTTCGTTATGCATTAAGTGGTAGCGGCGTTCCGTCGGCGGCGAGGCGTCGATGGTGACTTGAGAATCTCGGATCTGCGGTGCTTAGTCCTTCGGATGTGTTCATAGGAGTAGGGTTTGCGTACGTGTATTCATAGGGATGAGTGTGCGTGCGTGTTGTGGCGTCTGCGTTGTGCGTAATTTAAAAAATAATAAGTTCTGACATGCTATAGAAATATTAGAATAACAATCTATTTTTCTCTACCTAAAGGCTGAATCTTAGTCTCTACCTAAAGGCTGAATCCTAGCTAGTGACATGATCGTCCTTTTCTACTTGAATCATGTACGGTGTATTAAAGATTAAAGGCTACTAAAATGAAATTATGCATGTGATGATGAGAGATTGTGATAGAATTGAGACTCTTGCTTGCGTGTTTCTGCCTCGGGCTACGGACTGCCGTGATTTCGTGACTGCCAATCTGCCGTTGTGGCTGTCTGCAGCCACAGCCAAGCGCGCGCTAGTGCCCGCCGTCTGGCGATGATGCGCTGCAGCCGCTGCCTGTTTGTTGATTAAGGTCCTATTTAGATCATGTTTAGTTCCTGAAATCTCACCAAAATTCTCATCTAGAGGATCGTGTCAGTTCATTTCTTCTCTTTTTGCACGTAACTCAATGCAAAAATTTCACTAATTTCACCAAAATTTCAGTCAACTAAACGAGGCACCTTGCTATTCTATAGAGATGAGAACCAACTTATAAGAAAGGCTCTTGTAGAGTACTCCAAGTGATTGGCAATGGAAAAGAGAACAGCCAGCGTATCACGTATTTACGCGTGACTTATGACTTCACGATCGCGCGATCGTGGCGTGTTTATATTCGGGAATTCTCTTTTGTTCCTGTTTTGTTGTGGTCCACATCGCCAACACCTAGACTGCCACGTTTACTCTCGGTGGGATAGGCACGTTCGTGAACGTGCGGGAACTTCGTTGGTTTACGTCGAGAGATACTAGGGGCGGTTACTAGATATCTGGCGGATCGAAACAAGGACGGTTCCGTCCCTCCCTATAAAAGGAGACGTCCTGATGACGGGAGGACTCACGCTACAACTCGCCTTTCATCTACTCCGTGCGCGCCGCCGTCCACCGTGCAGCGGATGGAGGAGAGCGGTGTCTCGAACCAACACCGGTCATCTGAACCAACACCGCTCGTCACCGCTTCCTCTACTCCGACTCACGTCCTACATCGACTACGTGCGCATTTGCATCGTCTTCGACTTCCGGCCGTCATCAACTTGGCGTGGGTTGTACTATAAGTATACCATTGCATCTCTTTCGCACATGATGTGATGGATGTTTGGACATGTTCCTTTATTGTATTCCTAGCATGTGTAGGTTGTTCCCTCCTGTGATTTTGGAGTACTAGTGTTTCTGTTTCTTATTGCTAGTAGTATTTGAGAATCAAATTAATCTTAGATCATGTTAATTTTGTAACAGGAAGCAGCTGTCATTTCTTTAGGTTTGATCAAATCAAGGAAAAGAATTTGTGTTGTTTTGTATGTGGAAGATATATGCTTCAATTTTGTTCATATTTAGTTTTTATGTTACTTAAGCAACAAGAATGGATGCTTTTGTGCCTCTTTTAATCTTGTCATCATTGTGTCAGTCTCGTGATCAATCAATAATATAAAATGTCAAAATACTATTTGTGAAGTGTGATCCTTTCATTTGTTGCATTTTAGATGAAATCATTTGGATGTAGATAAAATTAGTGTATGAATTTGTATTGTTCTCTAAGTCCAAGATATATGTGATGTCAAATACAAAGTGTCAATATATTACTGTTCCTATTATGTTTGCATTCAATTATCGTCCCACTTTTTTAGTTGTGAAATGTTTGTTTCTTTTTGCTAAAGCTTTTAGAAAGGTGCTACACAATATTAAGCATAAACTCTCAACTAATGACATAATTTATGCATAATACAATGGTTTATGTAAATTCTAAATGATGTGTTCGACAAGAAAAATTATGCCGAATGTATTATGTTCATGAAAAACCAAAGCATATTCAATGTTTACATTTACCTAAATATTGGAGGAGTAGCAATAAATTGTCTGAAAAGTGAGCTAATGAATAATCAACAAAAGGGGCGAAGAACTAGTTTAAGAGCAACCAAAGCAAATTAGCTAATTTAATAATTTCCCCATTTGTTAGCTGTTGGCGTGCGTGGGCAGAGCGAGGCACTGAGCGGATCAACAAAAGACTTGGATGTCTATTGGGCCAAGCGTACCATTTTTTGGTCTTCGTATTTTCACTTGATTTTTTCCTGGCCTTGTTTGTGGGCAAATCGATTGATTTTGAATTCTATAGTCACTCAATTTTTGCTAATTGGCAATGCTATGTGGCTTCATCCTATTGGTTTATAAATCGACTGACACCATCACATATTTTTACTCGATTGTTGCAGAGTCCTTCCTGAGCAATTGGTTCTTGTAATTTTTTTGCTCGTTGCTATTTAATCTGATGTTCTGCCAGGACGAAATTCTATTGATCGGTTGTCTTTGAGAAGACTAGCATGACTATGCACACAATCTTCCTGCACAGTGAAACTCCAGCAAGCACACGCGACAAGGACGCCCAGCACTTTCATCCATACAACCAGTGAAATCGTTTGTGAAATCAAGGCTCAGCCACTCAAGATTGCATCAAACAAATGGAAAGGGAATACGCGTTTTGGCCAATATTAGAGCAACGATCCGATAAAAGACTGACGCTTGCTTGAACGAAAATGATAAGTTTAGGAGGTTCTTGGTAGGAAGAAAACATCACAAAGGTTCTTGAACTAGAACTAGTAATGACTAGTGACTCCACGTACTCAGCTCCTCTTGATCTCGCCTCAGATTCCTCCGTCAGTGCCGAAGCCGTACTTCCTGTTGGCACTCGCGTACACGATCTTGAAATACATGACGAACAAGTTCACCAGGTCGACGAAGAACTCCTCCTTGTCCACCAGGTCTGCCGAGGGCGGCACCACTTGCGCAGGGTACTCTGAGATGTTCCCATCCTTGAAGAAGGTCCTGCGGACGAGCTTCATCCCTCAATGCAGTTGACCAGGGCATCTGCCCTCATGTACCCTGCCCGGCCTGCTCCTCCAAGACAAGGAAAGCCTTCCCGGCCACCCCAGTTCCTGCCACAAAATTCACCATCACAGATTAGTTTTCTTCAACAACAACACATACAAGGTTAGATAGGAACAAAACTGTAAACTGCTATCGAATCTACCTTGACGACGTCCGGGTGGACATCCTCCTTGGACAACAGCAACTCTACCAATGGCGTACAGTTCACTGCAGTACTGAAGGCTTCTTCCAGCAGAGGCTCGGCGGGTGGGGTTGAGCACGAACGCGATTTGGCACTGCGATACCTTGAACGTCTCCATGTCCAAACGGAACGCCGACAGCGAGGCCTGAAAATCAGAGCACCCAGTTGTTTGGTTAGTTGTTTCTGAAGGAAGCAATATAGATCAAACTTTTTGAAATAAAAGATGTTTCAAACCAGAAGGGTACCGACAGCTGGTCTGAATATAGAGTGGAAGTAAGATAACAGCAACAGAACATAATCTGGGCCAAGAAGGTTAATTTTGTGGACAAGTAGGTGGTGGTACTTGTTGTAGTCTGTCTAAATCTCAAAATCAGACAGCTAACACTGATGAAAATTATGAATAGTAGTAAACAACAGTTTCATAAACTGGGCCAAGATCTGTTTAACAAACAACAATCTGAGAGAGAATCCAAAACGACGATGGAGAAAACAATCTGGGCCAAAATTCGGCCCATTTATTGAGCATCTCTACCGATTTACACTAGCCAAGATCTCAACTTCAAGATCGGCGCAAAAACACTAACAAGACAAGCAAAGATGCAACACTTGACGAAACGAAAAGCGAGTACCTCTCGGTCGGCGGACAGCGGGTCGTCATCATCGCTTCCTCCCGGCCCGGCACCCGCAGCGGCCACGACCACCGCCAGGCGACGATTGGTGGGATCCCCGGCGCCAGCGTGTTGCCCTGGCGAGGCGGCGCTCCGGTAGAGACGAGGGCGTAGCGGTTGAAGCAACCGACGAGCTGAAACTCATCAGAGAAACCAGTTGTTTGATCAGTCCTCTGAAACTAGAACGAAACGACAGTTGAACATGAAGATGGACGGTACAGAAGAAACTGCAAAGATGTAACCTGGATGCCGTCGTGGCTCCCTCCCGACGCGGCAGCTGCAGCGGTCACCACGACCGCCAGGCGGCCACCCTTGAAGGCGCCCGCGGGACGACCGACACCGCGCCGCGAGGTAGCACTCCGGCAGACTCGAGGCCGTGGCGGGGAGCTTGACTCCGGCGGCGAAGGCGCCATGGACGAAGTAGCCGGTCGCCATGTGCTCTGCTCTCGACTTGGCAGCATGTTGTGTTTGCGGAGGGCAGGGGCTTCTTTATAGACGTGGAGTTGGGGTGGGAGGGCTGGAGGCTGATCCTTTCTGCAGGAGATGCTTTCCCGGCGTCAAGGAAAAGATCCTTCCCCAAAGCTGCAGCTCTGGCAGAAGCCGTCGCCTGGCGAACAGAGAGGACCGAATGGTGGAATGATCGCGGCAGTTGGAGCTTGATCGGATTGGCCACGGGTTATGGCTATAATTGCTTCGAAGTTCGAACTGGCGTATGGCCAGCGCAGGCGACCGAGCTGATCTCTCGTGCGGTGCGTGTAGCCGTGTGCTGTAGATCGCCGGAGCAGGTAGCCGGTGGCCGGTGCTGGTTCACCGATCCTCCGTCTCCGTCACCGCCAGTGTCCATGGCGGGGGCCACGTTGAGCATTCAGCTGCCGTGGCCGACGGGCACAACTGCACAAGGCTGCATGCAAATGCAAAGGCTTGGCTGACGCTTGGGGAGTCAGAGCGTTCCACGTCCCAACCCCTGGTCCTGCAAGTTTATAGTACTCTAATTAGTAATTAGCACTCATGTTTGGATGTGCTAGTGCTCAATCTTAGCACTTCCTCTTGACCTCTTCATGTTAGGAGAAACATCTTTGCAACCCACAAAATATGGATACCGGCAGCTCACACAAACGTTGGATGTTTTCTTTCTGTCACGTGGCATGCATCGACGTGGGGGTGCACGGGGCACCAACGAATGCATGCACCAAACTGTGAAAACATCTTTGCAAGCTTACTGGCCGGGCGCAGGACAAATTACCCATCCATGAGGCCGGTTAATTATATATGCAATACCTGCGTCGATTGGTTGGCTACTCATGCATGCATCACGTACGTACCTGCGTAAAAACAGCACAAGGGATGAAAGGTAACAGCTTCTACCTCTGCACGGATCGGAGCAGAGGAATGGCCAACTCCCAAACGACGCAGCGACAGCTGCACGTAGCCCTGCAAATGGGCCGGAATCCAAACTTAATCCAACCCCATCCAAACCTTGCGTATGTATTTAATAAATCCAAACCTATCCATCCCACCATATATATTAACCACACCAAACCATTATAGTTTTTCAACTTATAATAAACCAAACCGTGGGTTACAAATGAATTACAACTTGTTTAAAACCGCTCTCAAACCGTGGGTGCCCTTCTATTAGCTAAGCAGTGAAAAGCCCTCTCAAGCGGAAGTGACACAGATTAACAACGATGGGTGGACCCCACTTGTCATTCTCAAGCACCTTATTTTTCTTCTTCCCTGTTTTCTTGAAGTCGACCATGTGTCACGTCGGAGCCATCATCGGGCCATCATTCGCCAATGGGCGGACAGGAGGCGGAAGAGGCAACCATCACATATAGAAGAGGAGAAGGAGCAGAGAAAGGAGGCATCGAACAGAACCAACGACTTTCGTCTTCTTCCTCTGCTCCACCGTCAGGAACCTTCTCTCGGGAACCCTAGTTGCTTGCTCCTCTACCCTTGATTCCCTTGCTGTTCCACCCTGCTTCCAATTCCTTCACTCATACCCCAAATTTGTACCAGTTTACTCAAATACATGCTTGATTGAGTGATTTAGCTACCGGGGACATAACAATTGGTTATCGAGCCTTCCACAAAATTCCCCAAAATTTTCCCCAAATCAAATCCTACCAATCCCACCATGGTTCTCGTCGGATCAAGGGCCTTTGCTTCCACGCCCACCACCGCTGTCGACCTAAGGTCGGGATCTCGCATCTGTAACCTTACTACCTCGGTGGCGCCCACCGGTGTTCGACGAAATGCGACGAGGAAGTTCGGTGTTGGAGGCCACCGAGCCGCGCCTTGAGATTACCATCTACAAGGCATGGTACCCCATCACCGAGTCATCCTTCATCAAGTTTTGATCGATTTGGAGGGTGGAGGATGTGTATGTCGGCGAGGTTTGGATTGCATAAAGCTCATGTGTTGTTCCAATCAAAGCATCAAGCGCGAAGCCTTGATAATGTGCATGCCGGAATATCTACGATGGGTGCGCCACATGGAGATCGAGATGGGGGCTCTTCGGAGGCTGATGTTCCCGGCGATCTGGCGCTGAACCATGTTGGAGGCTCGAGTCGTCGCCGCCACTTGGGGATGCACGACCTCCTCTCCAACACGGCTGCCGCCGTCGGCGTTCTGTGGTGAACCCGGAGCTCCCACGGTGCCACCAAGTGCTCGACGGAGGGTCTCAACCAGACGCTCACCTTCGGTGGCTGCGGTTGCTTCCTCGGCATCGCCGCGGCTTCACTGGTGTCCGGCCGCCGCGCCGGCAAGGTGCGCCGCGCTCGCCGGCCGTACTCGGTGCGCGCGCAAGGGTTGGGGATCGAGTCGCCGGGACGCGTCCGGCTCACCTCGCCACCACCGCCATCGGAGAGTGTACGTGCCGCATCGGCTCCATCGATCACCACCACCGACTCGTTGAGTTCATCCACTCGGGAGATGTGCGTCCGCCGGCCTCGTCCGCTGCGTCGTGGTTGCGTCCGCCCGCTGGTAGTCGCGTCCGCCGCCGTGGCCGTGTCCGCCGCGCACGCCCGAGCCACGCCCACCGCGTCGGGGCGGTGCGAGGTGTGGTCGTGTCTATCCATGCGAAACGAGCGCGTCGCGCCGGGCCTCGTCACTTCGCCGGGGTCGCACCCGCCACGCCGTGGCGCGTCCGTCGCGCCGCGGGTCGTGTCCGCCCGCCAGAGCCGCGCGGCGCCATCGTCATCCACGGGTACGCCTACATACGCCATACAGGCTGACGGCCGGCGTCGTCTTCGCCGACTCACCCTTGTTGACATGGACCTCGACCTCGAGCATGCCACGTTGTCCCCATGCATTACGGACACGGAGGAGGGCGTCATCTTCCGCGTCAGCGACGTTTTCCCGAGCCGCGATAACAACATGCTCAAGTTTAACTCAAAATGCTCAGTCGAACATTCTTGTCACCACCATCATCCTCTCTACTCCACTTATACGCTTGGATCTATGGCATGTTATGGTAGTTAACAGAGGACCAAGACAACCTATTACGGATATTCATCAGTTTGCATTCCACCCAAACCCCCATGGAACACCTTGGTCTTTGATAGTTGTCATTCGGCGCAATACCTCGACTTACCTTCACAAGTGATCTAGTAATGCGAAATCACTTGGCCGTTTCAATAGTTTTGCATCGAAGAAATTGGTTTGTTCGCACTAGTGAGTTATGATGAGGAGTTACTACGCAATTGATTGGGAATTTTCTTTGCCATCATATCTCACGATTCATATCAAGAGCAATGAGAATTGGCAAATCAAATTGCTTTCATGGGGAGAAGTCTCAAGTGCTTAGTGAGTGGCCAGGCCAAATTCAGCAATGTCTTGGCCACCACTCAGCAGGATTGCAACCATGGGCTTCTGAAACAGGTTGCCTATGCATCATTTTTTCATTGTGGTTGGGCTCTGGTGCAGCAAAAGCCACCATGGCCACCACCGGTGATTATAATTGGAGTTCTTGATCCGGGCTTCACTGGTCCTTGTGATTCGATTATGCACAACTCCTATACTTTATGCTAAAATTCCTTGGCCACCACCGGTTTGTGCATGGAGTTCCGAATGGGTAGTTGTCCATTGATTTTACAATCAGTAGGCACTTCTCTCCACCACTAGCAAACCCAGTCATGGGCAAGTCTAAAACCACCCAAGCCTCCTTGGCGGGTTTGATATCATTCCCTTGGGTTATATGTGTTGGTGGTGAATCTTGCTAGACTTTTGGCACCGTTAAATTGTGTTACTGGGCTGAGTAATCTCAATAAGTTGCTCTCGTGGTTACACATTGCTTGATTGTGACCTTACAATTATTGTGCACATGGCAAAATCTTTATGGATCTCGACAATACCATGCAATGGTGGATTCAGTTGTTGTCTATTGTGTACGCTAACGGAAGAGGCTGAAAATGCTCATTTTACATGGCTGCAAAGGATTTGATGCATTTCTTGCAAATCTGATTGACCTCAATGTGGTTACGAGCTTGTATGAGTGCTACAAGGTGAACATGTCCACTTGGTTCAGACCTAAGGCTATAATGTGAGCGGATGTGCACCTGCACTGCCACATATAGTTGTCCGTGACTACGATTCTTACTGGACAGGTTACTAGTATCACTTCAATGCCCAATTGGTATTGGCCTCATGGCGATTTCAGTTTTGTGGAGTTCTGTGATTCATATAACTACAAACTGCAAAAGGATGTTGAAGATTTTCACTCATGTACAAGCTATGGTGACAAAGAGGTTGTACAAATCACGGAGGAGAGCTATCTTTCAGCACTTCACTACGCATGAATTAATTGAGCATCGATGGGGCATTTCACACATATCACGGTACAAAAAGTGAACAAGAGGATTGCTCATATTAGGAAGCATCGAAGAAAGTAAAAGTCTTTGGAGAGAAGCTATGGGATCTGGTGTGCGGCTTGAGGAAGCCGCATTTCAAGCGGTGAGAATGTCATGCAGGCCGCCATACAGGTCATCATTCGCCAATGGGCTTGACAGAGACGGAAGAGGCAACCATCGGCATATAGAAGAGAAGGAGCGGAGAAAGGAGGCATCGAACAACGAGAACCAACGACTCGTCTTCTTCCTGTTCCAATCCAGAACCTTCTCGGGAACCCTAGTTGCTTGCTCTCTACCCTTGATTCCCTTGCTGTTCCCAGTCCACCTTCCAATTCCTTCACTCTGTACCCCAAATATGTACGGTTACTCAAATACATGCTGATTGAGTGATTTAGCTACCGGGGACATAACACCATGGAGCTGGAGCGGTGAGCAACTCTATCTTCTTCTCCATGGGCCTCGGCGGTGCCGCCTCGGCGGTCAGCGCCGGCCATGGCGGATCTCGCTCGACAACCACGTTGGCCTCTCGGCGGACCTCGCTGGCGCTAGCAGTTAATGGAGCAGCAGCAGAACACCTACGTAGTGGAAGGGGTGGTCATTTGGAATGGGGAGCAGGTGCCCGACCATGTCGGCCCGACGGCAATTGGGAAACGATTCAACCGCGCTTACAAGAATTTCAGGGACCCGATGTTCCCGAGGGCCAAGTGCAGGTCACGAGATCTGTTGCCATGCGAGTCGAGACCCACCGAGTTCGTCGAGGCCACCAAGCTTCGGCGACAGGATCCGTCCACGGATGTCGTTCTGTAGATCTCCTGATCGATCGAAACCAAAAGATTTAGCAACACAACACTGATAGGATCCGTCCCTGGATGTCGTTGCTGCAGATTCAGGAGTGCACATTTCAATCAAGCGGCATCGGTAACCCGGATAGACAGGAAGGGGTCAAGAAGAAATCAAAGAAGCGGCAGCGGTGCGGCGCCACTTACAAGCGGGTGGCGGTCGTCGCCATCGCCACGCGTGCGGGTTGACCAGCGCGGGTCGGCTACGGAAGCGCGTCGGGGTCCTTGAGGCCACCGTGCGGGCCGTCACAAGACGTCAACGTCCTTGCTGCCACCGCCACCGACCATCGCTGGCGGTGTGCGGCCGAGTGCAGGCGCGTTCGTGGCCTTGGTGAAGAAGGCGGCCGCGTCGACGAGCTTAGGCGGCGAAGAAGCGAGCGAGGAGAGCGGCAAATGGATCTCGATTGACTCACGACCCATGACACACACCACGGGTTGTAACCTATTAGAATCCATTCGTTCTCCCCAAACCGTGTGTACACCAATTTGCTAACAAGTAGAGCAAACCAAACCAATCCGTTTCTGAGTAAGCCCATTAACATCCAACCCAAGTGAGTTCATAGCAAAATCCAGCCCATTAAAGCATTAAGTCTTAATTCGATTGAGTTTGCCTATCTGCCACGTCCGGATACGGGCGAATTCTCATCATTGGCGATGCACGCGCTCACTATCTCCGATCCCACGTGGGAGTTTTTCAATAACGGTGCGAATACAACATCCGGATGGGGATGTTTCTTGGTGGCTCACGTCGGTGTATGGGCCATGGTGACGGAGACAAGGCCATGTTCCTTGAGCGAGCTCGGCGACGCGAGATGCATGCCACGGCCCTTGGGCGGTGTGGGGACTTCAACCTCATTCTCGGCGAAATTGACAAGAACAATGCGCACGTCAACGGAAGAAACATGGTGCTGTTCCCCACCACGGTGAATGCGCTCGAACTCCGTGACATTTTGCTCCATGGGCGTGCTCTCTACACTTGGAGCAATGAGCACACCAATCCAACACCGGTAAAGCTCGTGATTCACGGTTTCCACCGATTGGGAGGACCTATTCCTCTTACGCCACCCTAGGTGCCTTGTCTTGGACATCTCACCATATCCCATCCTCATGCTCTCCAATGCCGAGATCAAGTCTAAGCCGCGATTCCATTTCGAGGTGTTGCCCAAGTTGTGACTACTTGAGGTCAGAGCCGGTAGCGGCTGGTGTGTGACGACATCAACGACCCGTTCCGCCGTCTCGATCGCTTATTACGCAACACGGCAAAGGAGAGAGTTGGGCGGCCAAGAAAGTGGGCAATGTCGAGAGCAAGCTGCTTTTGGCGCGTGGTGGTCTGCTGACTCGGCCATAGTGCAGGGGCCGGAGAATCCTCGATGATGAAATTACGATGAGGCGGGAGCTCAAGGGACTTTGCCAGCCTCGCGTCCTGGGCGCCTGCGATTGCCTGACAGGAGATCGCGAATAACCTATCTGCGGGAGGGCAATGCTAACACAAAATTTTTCACCTCCATGCAAGTCTACGAGGAGGAGGAACCACATTGCCTTCTTGCATGTGGATGGCGTCGAACTACTCGCCATGAGGAGATGGCGGACGCCTTTCCGGCTACTATACGGAGTTACTTGGTCGTGGAGATCCCGGGACAACCCAGCTCAACTTTGCAATGCTCAAGATCGAGCGGCTCCAGGCTCTCCCTCGCTCGAGCTGCCTTTCACGGAGGATGAGGTGTGGCGAACAATCCGTGAACTGCCCTCGGACAAGTCGCCTTGGCGACGGTATGACCGGCGCCTTCTTCAAAAGTGCTGGCGGTGATCAAGAGCGACATAATGAGGCGATCAACGCTTTTATGAGATCGGCCAAGGCAATTCCATTGTTTGAATGGGGCGTTGCACCCTGATTCCCAAGAAACGAGGCGGCGCCTACGGGACTACATGTGCCCATAAGCCTCATTCACGCTTCCCAAGCTTGTCTCCAAGATGCTCGCTAACCGCCTTGCGCCACGTCTGGATGACCTGATCTTGCGAAACGGGCGCCTTCATCAAAAGGAGGTCCATCCTTGATAACTACAAATATGTGCAAGGCGGCAAAGCTTCTATGGAGGAGGAAAATCCAAGATACTTCAAACTCGACATTTCAAAGCATTTGACACGGTAACGGCCGTTCCTTCTTGAGCTCATGCGTCGGGTTTCGCCAGCGATGGTGTGATTGGATCGCCCTCCTCATCAACGGCCTCAGCAGTGTTACTTAGTGGTCAACACAGGGGTAAGAATCTGCACGACGGGCTCCGGCGGGATCCATCGCCAATGTTATTCGTCCCCGTAATGGATGTGCTCAATCGTTGCTTGGTCGCGCAAGACGGGAACATGGAGTCCTCCAACCCGTTAACCACCCGGCGATCAAGTTTCAATGCGGTATGTATGCCGCGATGATGTCATCATCTTTGCGGCACGGATGTCAACGAGGCCCACGCCATTGCGACCTGCTCTCCATCTTTGGGGCGCCGGTATCCGCGCACCAACCTTGCTAAGTGCTCAATCACGCCATCTATAGTGCGAGAGGAGTTGATCGCCGTCCAGTCGAGCCCGATCTGCCGTGCCGACCTCATTCCCAATCATCTACCTCTGTGCCGCTCTCTCGGGACCAATCCCACAATCTTTCATCGGACCTTTGGTTGACAAGATTGCGTGAAGCTCCCGACCGGAAGGGCGGCATGCCCAAGAGCGGACGGCTAGTGCTAACAAAGGCGATGCATCGACGATCCCGGCGTGCATGCTCATGGGCGATCAACTACGGCATGGGCGATTGAGGACATTGATCGGACACGGGAAGTTCCTTTGGGCGGGGAGTGATACATCGATGAGGGGGAAATGCTTGGTTGCCAGCCTCTGCTTGCCTTCCGCAATACATGGCGGCATTGGAGTGCAGAACACGAAGCTCGCCGGTTTTGCTCTCGAACGCGTTGGCTGGTTACAACGCACCGACCGCATCGTAGCGGCGCGCCGCGAGGATCGAGCCACGGTACAAGACTTGTTCGATGCTTCCATTCGAGATACAAGTGGGCGGCGACACCAGACCTTCTTACGGCGAGACAATCGGCTCGATGGCCCGATCGATCGAGGACCTTGCGCCAACCCCGGTGTCTCCGATCAATCCGAGGGCACGCGAACACGCACGGTGGCGCAGCCCTCCCGGACCGTGCAATGGGTGCGCGACATCGCGGTGGTCTATCTCAGAACGGCTTTGGTTGAATAGCTTCACCTTTGGGACCGTCGCGCTTGGTTCGATTGAACACATGAAGACGCCATACTGACTGGAGGTGGACAACGGACGGGAGGTACAGCGCACACTCGCTTATCTCCTCATGCACCAGGGCATCACGGCTTCGGGGCGACTCAACTTTGAAATCACAGGCTCCTCTGAGTAAAACTTTTCATGTGGCTTGCATGTCGGTCCGGACGGTAGATCAAGGCCGGCCGAGGACCTGGACTCCCATGTCAATTGCCCTCTTGTGTGACGGAGGAGGAGACCATTGATCATCTGCGGTGCATTGCCCTATGGCGAAGGAGGTTTGGTGGCTATGCTGCTCTTGGGTAAAGTGTGTTTGCGGCTTGCAGCGAGCTTGGTCGTGGAGTGGTGGAGCACACTTGCTGCACAACCACCGCGACGAGAGGGATGTCCACGATGTTCATCTGGTTTCTGGCATACGTGGAAGGAGCGCAATGCTCATGTCTTGATAGACAAGCGCTTGTGATCCCGGTACTTGTACGTAAGATTGTCGAGGAGGCGGGTTTGTGGGTATCGGCGGGTGCCCGTAAACTAGGAGGTTGTGTTGCGAGTAATCCGCATGAGGTCCCTTGCACGCTGCATGCGTGTACTTGTATAACTTTATTTCTTCTGCTTAATACAATGATGCAGCTCTCCTGCGTATTCGAGAAAAAAAACTGTTACAATCCAATCCATTTGCAGGGTTAGCTGCACGGCTCATCTGATCCTTTGAAGAACTCTTTTTTTTTTTTGGTCTTGACCAGACTCAAACCTTGGCGCTGGACCCACCTCACCTCTGAAAAGCAGGAAAAAGTAACCTGCAGGGTGTTTGGAAATTGAAAGACTCCGTGCATGGATCAAGACGAGTTTTGCTCTCACATTATTTTGGCATTGGGATCCTTCGCCTTCATATACAAATACAAATTGAAAAGCAAATTATGTCTACAGTTTGACAAAACTTGCTAGAACTAGAAATCGTTCGCACCGCACATCCCGCGGGGCCGCGCCATCCACGGCTACGGCCAGGGGCAACAGGCAACAACTGCCTCCGCTGCACACCTGATCCCTGCTCTCTGTCTCTGCAGACTGCAGAGGAGTCGGGCTCTGTTTAGAAGCCAGATTTCAAAAGTCACTATGCAAAAGAAGATTTCCATCACGTGAAACATCACATCAAAAATGTCGACACATGCGTGGAGTACTAAATGTAGATGAAATCAAAACTAATTACACAGTTTGGATGTACTGCGAGGCAGAATCTTTGAGCCTAGTTAGACCATGGTAGAACAATATTCTGAAACAAACGAAAAGTCTTCTGATACTTTCGATTCGAACGATGGTTTTAATCCGTCTGAAAATCTCGGAATTTTACAACCCAATTTTGGGCTCTAAACACACCCTCGGAGGGGTTCGCTTTGACAGCAGGAAAGCAGTGCAGATTTCTGAAAGCATCGGCAGGGATGAATGGGATGGGACTCCAATCCAAAAAGCTGAGAAAAGACACTGCCCACGAACAAACATTCGAAAGAAATCCTCTCTTTGAACGAAACGAGTGAAGTTTTTTTTATTTTTAAAAGAACTGGCTAAATCAAAGAAACAGCAACAAAAAACCAACTTCCCCAGGGTCGTGTCGTTTGTTCGATCTGCGTACGAGCGTAGCACACTTGACGTGCACCGCCGCGCATTGCCCTTTCTTGTACCGGCACGCACGGCGCAGATCGCGCCCCGGCCGCGGAATGTTTGTCCTTGGAGCGCAAGGCTTCTTCCAAACGGCCGTTTTCTCCTTGCCATGCGAAGCGATGCGACAGCCTCTGGACCTTGCAGTTGCAGGTGCAGGGAACGGGAGGGAGAATCTGGACCAGGACCACCTCGCAAGCCCAGCTGCCACCGGACGTCACCACCTGAATTCTTTTGCTTTCCTCTTTTGAATTTGAACGGGTCACGGCTCATCGATCGTTTGAATGGGAAGACGAAATGCTTTTTTTTTTAATGAAATGCAAAGACGGGCGATGCGCTCGGACTCGTGAATATGTGGGAACGCTACGTGCAGCACGAAAGAACTATTCGTTCAAATGAAACAGTCACCAGTACGTGCCATGATGGCCCTGACGAACGTGTCATGCTCCGGCGGCCGGGATCCTTCGTTCCTTCCCTGTGGTGTACTACTACGCGCATCTTAGCGCCTCGATTCCTGACCGGCCAGCCGGATAGCAACTTCAAGCCCAACTGCCTCTGCGGCCATGGCTTGCCTCTGAGCCGACAGCAGCAGAGGCCAGGCTGATCCTGCCTCTTCAACAGACAGCCTGCCGGTGCGGTTACCCAGTGTGAGGGCCCACCCCCATGCGCGGCCGTTCCATCATCGAACACGTAGTACTCCGAGTTCTTGTGCATGCGGTGGGGCATATTTGAGACACGTAGTGTAGTACTATTCTTTTGCATTTTTTTCTTAACTTTATTATATTACAAGGTGTTGCAATGCAAGCTATAATCCTACCTAGCGAGCTCACAAACATGATTTTCAATTTCCATTACTCTCATGTGTCTTCGAGCCATCAGGTTCCCCTTCACTTGAAGTCCTTCCCTCACGCCTCCCCTTGATACCTGCAGAAAGCTACAGTCACCACCTAGCAGTGTTTTCAAACCAAACGACAGAGGAAGAAAGAATATTTACCTGGTATATAGCATAGCATCCTTTCATGCCTGCTGAGCATTTGTGAAACAAACAATATTGTAAATGCAATTGCCTTCTCCATTGTAGGCCTCAGAAGCTGCAAGACCCAAATTAAATGTAAGATTACAACACAACGCAAAAGGGGAAGGAGACTACGTATAGAAGTTTTTTTTTAAAAAAAACCCTACCTGATACATCTTGGAATTGTTTTTGCGGGCTGCCCTAAAGTTTTCTTCCAAACTGTTAATATTCTGCTCAAACTCATGCCAACTGCTGTCTGTGTCCTGAACTAATAAATTGTAGTTACACGAGCCATATTCGACAGAGTCTACACTTTCCAAAGCATCCTTAACTGAGATGTGGGCTATTGCGGCCACACCCCTAAAAGCACCAAGAAGAGAGAATACAGAGTCATCGTCAAATTTCCTATGATACGTGTCCTCTGCCAATTTGACAAAGATGGACACATACATCGTGAGGGTCTGCATTCGAAACGAGAAAATTATTGTGCATTTACATAGTACAATTTATTAGGAACTATCCACACATGAAACATTGTAATGAGTTACCTGCTTTGTTGTATGTAAATAAGTTTCATCTTGCTTATCAAGTCTTAAAGTTGCATTGTCCTGAGATTATCTCAAAATGAATCAATTAATGTAACACTTGATAAACACAAATTAGAACAAATCGCTTCTCAGGGGGGCAAAAGAGATCAATGCAGTTATTACCATGACTCTGGAAGCCAACTTCACAGCTTTTGTAGCTACCATGCAAAGATGCAGCGATAATGCTGTAGCTTCCATCTCCTACAATAATTCCGACAAAGCTAAGTCAAGTTTAACAGCATGTTACTACTCCAATGACATAAGGATAAGGCCGGAAACTATGAAAATAAACCTGCTTACTATTAGATTTTTTCTGCTAGGATAATAAATCTCATTACAGCATTACTCAATAAATATTTTAGGAAGATGACTCACAAATATGCAAGAGTCCCAAGAGGTAATTTTCTTCCAATATTCGCAAATTGTTTCAATCTCCTCCCGGAACGACATATCCTTTGGATACAAATAGATCGAATAAAAGCATCAGTAAAACAAGATATAATATTGAACAACATGATAGCATTGCTGGAGAATATACAATTTTAATGTCCATGAATCATGAAAAAAAAGGATTCAGCCACAAAATAGAAGCAATACCAACCTTATCCAATTCACAATGCTTCTTTAATTCCTCTGCAAAGGTTTTGAATTGTTCATCGTTCTGAATTGGAAAACATCGACAAATAAAAATCCACATAAACAGCATAATCCAACAACTAGTAAACTGTTGTATATCTTTAGTGTATACATAAATCGTATCAATAAAAAAACTAATTTAGTGTATTTTACTACTAGTTATAAGGGCATAATAAGATGGGCAGTTGAACTCGTGTGTTACCAAGCCCTTGCCGCACGGCTCCAAGGGCCAATCGGGGTCGCCTCTTTGAACGCCGATTACGTGACGGTGGCGCAGGCGGGAGCCGCCGCCCTGCCCGCCAACCCGTGGCTGACGAGCGTGCTTGCATGCCTGCTGCCAAGCGCCGGGACAACGCGAAGAGAAGTCGACGGGTTGCTGATGATGCACGGCCGGCGCGCTCCCACGGCGACATGGCCGGAGGGGCACGGTCGGAGCGCCGCCATGGCGAATCTAATGGTTGGATGGTTCTTTACTCGTGGGGGACTTGATCGCTGCACGTCAGGATGTGTGGTTTGATATTTACATGAGTTGCGAATTGCCCGTTGGTACTACGACACGTACCGTCGTCGGATTGCATGCCATGCTGCAGGACGGCCACGTGGCACACCTCCGCTTCGCACACTATCGACCTGGATTGAACCGTTGATTACGCTGTCATCAACACAGCGGGTTTAGCGTAAAATTGAGATGATGCGAATTTGCCTGAGGTTTTATATCAACGCAGAATTGGGCCGCACTGTAGCTTGTGTGTGACCTTGTGACTAAGAAAACGGCCCAAATCCAACCCTTAACAGCAATGCGTATAGAAATCGAGCCCGGTCTCTCTCTGACGGGCCGGGGTGGCCGATCCAGCAGCAACGCGGCTCGATTTTCTCAGCCCAACCGAGTAAGAAAGAGGCACACTTTTTTTTTTCATCTAAAAATTTCCCCAATTCTCCATCTCGTCGCCGATCGATCCAACTCCACCTCCTCCCCCATCAATCAATCAATACAGCGTCGTGCGTGCCCCCGATCCAACCACACGACGAGTCGACACAGCCCCGCGATCTCCTCTCCCTCTTCCTCCCTCAGATTCGCGGCGATCTAGCCGGCGGCGGGCGGCGCAATGGCGGGGCAGAACCAGCGGCTCACCGTCGTGCCGACGGTGACGATGCTCGGCGTGATGAAGGCGCGGCTCGTCGGCGCCACCCGCGGCCACGCGCTCCTGAAGAAGAAGTCCGACGCGCTCACCGTCCAGTTCCGCGCCATCCTCAAGCAGATCGTCGCCGCCAAGGAGTCCATGGGCGAGATGATGCGCGCCTCCTCCTTCTCCCTCGCCGAGGCCAAGTACGTCGCCGGGGACGGCGTCCGCCACGTCGTCCTCCAGTCCGTCCGGGCCGCCTCCGTCCGGGTCCGATCCCACCAGGAGAACGTCGCCGGGGTCAAGCTCCCCAAGTTCACCCACGTCGACCCCGCCGCGGCCTCCGGGGCCCGTCCAACGCGTCCCCGAGCCTCACGGGCCTCGCCCGCGGCGGGCAGCAGGTAGCCCGCCGCGCCGCGCACGTCAAGGCCATCGAGGTGCTCGTCGAGCTCGCCTCGCTCCAGACATCTTTCCTCACGCTCGACGAGGCCATCAAGACCACCAACCGCCGCGTCAACGCGCTCGAGAACGTCGTCAAGCCCAGGATCGAGAACACCATCAGCTACATCAAGGGGGAGCTCGACGAGCTCGAGCGCGAGGATTTCTTCAGGCTCAAGAAGATCCAGGGCTACAAGAAGAGGGAGATCGAGCGCCAGAGGGTTAACGCCAAGCTATTCGCCGAGGAGCAGCTCGCCGAGGATCTCGCGCTCAAGAGGGGCATCTCCGTGGCGTCTGCGGCAAATCTGCTGGTTGCTGGAGGGGAGAAGGACGACGACATCATCTTTTAATCACGTAAACCATTCAATCGGTGCGTAGACTCATCAATGCATTGTCCTCCTGTTCTGGATCTGGGATCAGAAGCTTTCACAATATGTGTTTGTTTGCTGCGATGATTTCTTTAATTCCTACGTCGATCCAAGTTACCTTCGCTAGATGTGCACATGATGTCCAAAAGTATTCCTGCCTGTGATAATTCATCTGAATTCTAATTTAGTCGTTCATTAATATGAATAAGATGTGTTATTAACAGCCACATGGCTGAAATTTTCATGCATACATGGTATCAATATCATACTCTGCATCACGTTTGTATTGTAAATTGCACAATACACTTGCAGTTTGGTCGCATTTGTTGTATTTCTGCTTGTGTTATCTGAACTCTAAAGTGATGTTCATTCATGAAATTAAGATTTTGTA
This sequence comes from Cenchrus purpureus, assembly GCA_022644695.1. Lineage (NCBI taxonomy): Eukaryota > Viridiplantae > Streptophyta > Magnoliopsida > Poales > Poaceae > Cenchrus > Cenchrus purpureus. The sequence goes on along the minus strand of CP053463.1, from coordinate 5,476,305 downwards.
ATCAGACACATTAAATTATTCATGGCTACATGATATTACCATTGCACTTCATCCAGAAACAATATCTACTTTAGGATTTTATATAGGAGCCAGATCTTTGCTCCCTAATATTTCGATGGAGTGGCCACTGGCAATTAAGATCTGCTGAGCTTCCTATCATTATGGATTTATGGTTCACTTTTAGACTGGTCACACGGTATCTATTTACCAAAAAATGAATATATGGCATATATTTTTAATCAATAGCGGTAAGTGTGGTAGGGTATTATAAACAAGTTAGCAGTTTATCTTAAAGTGCAATTTAGCGCAGTAGCCACTATAGTTCCAACTTCCTGCTGTTTGTTGCACAAGTTGGAAAAGGACAATACCTACAGAATTTCATATGCTCCTTCTCTGGAATGTTATCCTGGTGCACCAGTTATTGCTGGGAGAGTTATAGTGTGACAAATTTGCAGATTAGGGGGTAAAATCTATTGCTGCCCTCTCTTGATTTTTCTTTGAGCTCATCCACAGGGAGGGCTGGGAGCACAGGATTGCGTAATCAGTTTTTACTTTGCTCCTAATCTAATGTGATAGTGTCAGTTATCAGGATAAAGTTTATGCGCAGTTTGCAAAGTATGAACACTTGTGTAACACAGCAACCAGATTCTTTTAAAGGCCAGTTAAGTTCAACACTTTACCTTTATATCAGATGTTGTAACTCAGGACAGAGAAGTGTGCTTTATAAGCACCTGGGTAACACTGCATGTAGATTAAGTTCACTGGACGCGCTGCTCAGTTATATCCCGCAAAGCACACCAAAGAATAAGTTATATTAACTTATAATTGGTATGCATTCTGGACCTATCTGAAATCTCAGAATATTTTTAATTAACTTTAATGCAATAACGTTTTTCAGCAGTAATAAATGAATAGGTGGATAATAGGAGTTGCAATCCGTTTCACACTGTAACTGCTTTATTCACGATTGACAGTTCCATTGGCGCTTCATTTCGCATACAATAGTGCAAGCTATAACTGGAAATCTCTATTTTTCAACATAGATGCAGGGCTGTAGTTTATTTTAAATTTTCATTGCTTTATCCTGAAATTGCTTGTCTTTGTAAGCATTATGGTTGCTACAATATGCTTCATATGGTAGACGTGGATTTTGTTTTGGCCTGTGCATTCTGTCGCATAAAATCAGTGTATGGCAACCTCAGTTTAGCACTTCAGCTCTTCATAGTTGGAAGCAGGTCCTGCTAGTTTTGCTTGAATTGAAAGTTCACTGGACATTGGTCTCTCTCACATTAAGAACTAAACTTTATTTTTTGTAAAGCATATCAATGTTTCAACCATTGCGAACCTGGCCTGAAGTCTAATTATAAAACAATAATTTGACCAGTGCCAATTTGGTCAACATAGTACACCACATGCTATGGTTGAAAATATCAGGCTTCTTATTTGCACTAGGTGTAGCCTAGTTTATAATTTACTATGCTAAGATATTGCACTTGTCGGGACTGGACATCTCACTTTGTGTGGCATGTGTACTTCTCGCTCTTCTTTTTGAGACAATGTTGTTTACTTTGGCTTGAATGATCTGATCAAACGTATCATACCGTTTGTACGTCTCAAATACACATGTAATCACCACACATGGAATTAATCTATTTCTCCAGATTTTAATGGTTTGCTTCTCCTTGCAGTGGAGGAAACAATAAGTTGATGCTGGTGCTCCAGAATTGTACCTGTTTATAGAGTGAGCGGTTTTGTTCCAGTGATGAGTAATCTGGAGCCTGGTCATCCAAGACCCTGAATAATCTGTACTTGGAAACCAAACATTGCCAATGAACTTCAGCACGAAGTGTTATGTGCAGTTGGTGTAGTTAATTCATTTGGACTATATTCCCCTGCATGTTCATTATAGTTGTATTTATTTATTTAGAGGTGTGTGCGGATTGCTGTACTGCACCTGTTCTGAAGTCGCAGACAAACAATGTATTTGCTTCTGGATGTTCATTCTATTACAGTTGGTTATTTTGTTTCCTTCTTCGCCTGTTGGCGAAGCACCCAGGGAATGAATAGTGATGTGCCATTGTACGCATCTGCCCCCTAAAATGGGGGAAAGAACTTGGAGGAGCTACTCTTTTTTTTTTTTAGATCCGATTGCGGCTCCTCTAGCACTCTTGTGTGGAGCTATTTTTGGTCAAGCACTAATTGTCAAGCATGTGCATATGCTTATTGCAAATCATGCCAAATAGTGCTGCAGAGTTTGCTGTTTGCAGATGTACATCACATGTGCGTCGTTGTCTCACTCAATTATTAGCAATTCCACATGTACTCATCAAAGATGGAAGCAACACCTGTTAGTTTGCTTGAACAGAAAAATGTCTAAATTCTACATGCGCGCAGCCAATTTCCTCGGTATACTACATGACATGTCTGCAAAAATTATAAGAATATAACAGAAGGGCTTTGAAAACCCGTGACTCTGGTAATTGCTTGTTTGATAGCTCTGAGTAGGGCAGAGAGAAGCCTACATTGCAGCTAGTTTTCTGCCAACAAAGGTGGAACGAAACTGAAATTCTGGAGTGTCTGCTCAAAGATGTGACCTACTCTCATCAAATTCCCCTGGATAAAATGGCAGAAGTAATATTTAGTGGCCTCTCTAATAGGAAATCACTACGCCTGAATAGGTTCATGAACTCAAAGTAGAACTGATCAGATCCTGAGATACCACGGAGTAATATCCAGTACTATGTCAGCAACAAAACCACATTACCTCACTGAATGGAGATCCAATCATCTGTAGTCCAACTGGGAGCCCTGCAGCTCCACCTTCAACAAGTCCGCAAGGCACAACCAACGCAGGAAGTCCAGCCAAATTAACATTCACCTACATTAGTTGTCATTTCCAACCCCTTCAAATTTTTATCATCGGATTTAATGTCACAGCTCAAAGAGAATTTCTTATCAACAGGTACTTTGGCACAGAGACCAAAGTAGGCACAAGTCAACATCAACCAAAGAAAATAAAGAATGTAATACCGTCATGATATCTCCTGCATACATGGCTAATGGATCATTTATCTTTTCACCTGCCAAAAAGATTTGGGTTATCAATCCTGAAGAAATCAGGGAAGGGACCGTACTCATAAACAGATTACAACATACCTATCTTGTAGGCAGCTGATGGCGCAGCTGGTGAAATAAGAATATCATATCTTTCCAAAGCATCTTTGAAGCTTTCCTTAACCAATGTCCTTACCTACTACAGTGCATGCACTTTACTATTTTTGGTGCATAGAATTGCATAGTAAACAGTAAAATAACTGAACACACAAACATTGAATTGGAAGCTCTGTTGTTACCTGCTGTGCTCGTTTGTAGTATGCATCATAGTACCCAGCAGAGAGAGCATAGGTTCCCATCAAAATTCTCATTTTCACCTGGAAAGAAACAACAAAAAATACTTTGTGATGTAACATTGTAACTCAAAATGAAAACAACAGTTTCAAACACAAAAGGTTCAGGCACTATCAAATATTACAGATCCCATTGTACATTGTGTGAGTACGATGTAATAAATACATGAGTTACATTCCAGCTACCACACTGTTAGCAATAATACATGCCCACAATGGGCAGACCGACATGTGTAGCCTCAATTCACACCAGCCAAATGTGTATTTAATCCCAAAAGCTTTGCTTATCGAGAGGGAGATATGTTTTCTATTTGAGAGGGAAGATACGTTTTCTAAATTACAAAAAAAACTATTTGATATTTGCAAGAAGAGTGGAGCATATAATTGTTTCTTTAATATTATACTACTCAAGGTCCAGTGCCCATCCAAGGTCGTTAAAAAGGAAACATATCCAGACAAAATTTATGTGACTAGCCTCTGGTCCTAAAGTCCTAAGCAACCCAGTCACTTTGCTAAGGTACATGACTACATCGGTAGAAACAGCATGCGAATATTGAGAAGTCAACTGATGGGTATACTAGTAGAGTATGGTTATGATATATTGATAATTGAGAAGTGAGAATACTGTACCTCATGACCCAGACCGTTAGCCCGGGACTCTCCATAAATCTCATTCAAGTCATCAGCTGAAATCTGCCTTCCATACCTGAAAATGGTGTTCCAAAACATAAATCCTTTACTGCGAAAATACAGGTAAAAGAATAAGGTTTAGTTCAGCAAGATCACCTGATACCATCATAACGTGATAGATTAGATGAAGCTTCAGATGAAGCCAGTATGTAATAGGCTGGTAAGCCAAGAGAAAATGAAGGCAGTGAAACCTGAAATATGATAGAAGACAAAAGTTCAGTAAATATTGCTTTCAGAAATCCATTTAAAAAGGGGGAAAATATAAACTTATTTACTATTAAATATTTAAGAAAGAGGAAAGTAGTAAACCTCTTCCACCACAGATCCCAGCCGCTCCAGGTGTGAAGCAGCACCCCTGATTGATGATACGACTCCAGTGTCCACACCTTCTCCAAGAGTTTCTTGTATAATCCCAATTCTTACACCGTTTAACGGTTTTGATTCAAGGGAATCTAGCGAGACTAACTGTGATGCGTAGTCTGGAACATCCTGAAAAAAGTGACCAAAGAGATCAGGTTAAGCAGCAATAAGCCCAATTTTTAATGTTTGCCTTCAGATTGCTAATGGATCATGATCCAATTGTAGAGTATAAAACCAGTTTAAGGTGTTATTAACAAACATGCAAGCCTACCATGTGGTACAGTCCCTCTGCAATCTGTCTTTAATTGTTTTAAGTTATTATCCTATCATCTCTTTTCCAACCAAAGGGAAAACGATCCATGTGGTGCCTTTTTCTTACTAATGAAAAATACAAAACAGTTAGGTAGGTGAAAGTGCAAAGGTAATCCTTAACAGAACCCATTGACAGGATCATGAGCAACCAATACATATGACATATTAAAACATGTAAGGTCTGTAAGGAAATGAAGTCTGGTGTCCATGCCTAGAAGGAAACAATGTGTGAAATCGCACACTAATAGTTACTGCAATGTCTGCAGAATGTGTGAAGTGGGAACAGCAGAATAATCAAGCAGTTCGACTTGCAACTATACCAACCAAAGTTATAACCTAAGCATAGTTCCCAACTCACTCGCACAAGAAGTCAAGAACGCATTTGAACCGGAAGATAAAAGGTAAATGTAATTTTAAGGTGAAGCCTCAGTTTCTTTACCTGCGAACTGCTAGTTGAATCCATCTTGTCATGGCCCGCAACAACAGACAAGATGGTTGCAGTGTCAAAAACTGATGAACCAAAGCATCCCACAACATCCAGTGATGAAGCATAGGCCATGAGGCCAAAACGAGATACCCGACCATAAGTTGGCTTCAACCCCACTACACCACAAAACGACGCAGGTTGTCTCACACTTCCACCTGTATCACTTCCTAGTGACACAACGCACTGTCTAGCTGAAACAGCAGAAGCAGAACCACCAGAAGATCCACCGGGCACACGTGAATCATCCCACGGGTTTTTTGTCACCTACATATTACCAACAATATATGTCACATCACTCATATCTGCATCTTAGCGCATGAAAGGTATGCTCAGATGGAGAAGATTGCAAGTGCTGGTTTAATTCCTCTTCAAAAGAAGTTTCAACACGCAACTAACCAACTACATGTATTGATACGGCAGTGACGTTTTCCAGGAACCAACCTCAAATCGTAACAGAGTTTGGCAATCACAAACAGTGTCACCACATTTTCATCTCATTGGCTGCTAGTGCCAAACAACGTAACAACACTTACCATGCTTGACACTTGTATTTAGTATTTCAATCTATGTTATCCCAAACGGCAATGCTCGAACTTCGGTGGTGTATCCCGTTGAAATGATATGAGATTCTGGTTCACACACCTGAAATGCGGAGCCCTCGGTGGTGCTCCCCATGCCGAATTCGTCGAGGTTCGTCTTCCCCACCACAATGGCGCCAGCCTCGCGCAGCCGCCGCACCGCCGTGGCGTCGTACGCCGGCCGGTACCCGTCCAGTATCCGCGACCCCCCAGTCGAGGGCATGTTGGCGGTGCAGAGGTTGTCCTTCACTCCCACCAGCACTCCAGCGAGCGGTCCCACCGCATCCTTCTCCCCGGAGGCAATCCTCCGGTCGAGCTCCTCCGCCTCCCGCTCGGCGGCGGCGTCCGCGACGTGGATGAAGCTGCGCACGCTCGGCTCGGTGCGGCGGAGGCGGGAGAGGTACTCGGAGGTGATGTCCACCGCGGTCCTCTCGCCGGAGAGCAGCGACTCGCGGATGGAGCGGATGGACGATGTGGCGGGCCCCGGGGCCAAGGTCGTGGCGGGAGCGGATTGTACGGAAGAGACGGCGGTGAACCGGCGGCGAACGGGAGTGGGGAGGCGTCGGTGGGAGATGATGAGGCGGTGGGCCTGGAGAGGGGGCGGCATGGCGGCGGCCGGCGGGGAGGTTCTCCGGCCGACGCCGGCGTGCGTGGGTTTTGGGGAGTGCGGATGAGGAGTGCGAGGGGGGCAGATTTGGGATTGGGATGGGAGGAGGATACGCGGGTGGATTGGAGCCACGTGGGACAAACTGTGATGGAGCGCCGTCCGATCACATCAGGAGTAGGGATGGCAACGGGTCGGGTTCGGATCGGGTGGAGTGTCTGGGCACCCAAAACCGAAATCCGAACTTAAAACCCGAAACCGACCCGAACACCGATTCGGGTGAAAATTCGTGCCCAAAACCGAATCTGCGGATATCCGAAACCCGATTGGATACCCGAAACCCGCTTCGTATGGCAACATATGAAGAGCAATGAGGACTTTTATAAACATATGCACATATATATACATATTCACATGTATAAATAAGAGGCAACAAAATAGTAAATAATTTCACGACTCAACTTAAATAAAATAGTATATAAGTAAACAAGTTATTATTAGTATATTATAAAACATGAGTTTTAATTCATAATGACTTATTTCGGTTATCTATTGGATATCCACGGTGAAAACTGGACCCGAAAGAACCGATAAGTTTGAGTCCGAACCCGAAAATCGTGAAAAATCCAAACCAAACCCAAACGGTTAGACTCGAAACCCGCGGATATCCGACCCGAAAGCGCCCCATTGCCATCCTTAATCAGGAGGTGCTGCAGTTGTTCCCATATTTCTTGCTTATCGAATATCCCTCGGTCTCATAAAAAGTACAATCATAACTTTTGAAAAAATCTCACAAAGAATACAATCTTATAAAATATATCTAATTACCTTCATAGTGGTCAGATCTGATTTGCAAAACTTAGTGCATTTGGCAAACAAATGATATTAGAATCTTTTCATTCCTCCACTAATCTATCTTAAAAAACTAAAATTGTACTCTTTTATGAGACAAAGGGAGTAAATTAGAATTTCGATAAATGTTTTACTTATTTTCACTTACTCCATCGTAATTCTAACTTTTGAAAAAAAATCACAAAAATGCAATTCTGAAAAATAGATCTAATTACAAGTGATCAGATTTAATTTGAATATCAAAACTTACTGTATGTGGCAAGCAAATGAGGGTATTGAAGTCTTTCATGATGTCACTAATCTGTCTAAAAACTAGAATTGCACTCTTTATGGGACGAATGGAGCGTGGTAAGTTGCTTCTCGATTTGAATTACGAAAGCAAAAACATTTCACTTAGGTCAGTTTCAATGGAGTTTATGGGAGAGAATTTTATGTATTAAATTTTACTGATGTGGTGATGAGATAGAACGATGGAGTTTCATGAGATGTGAGGAGAGTTCCATCACCATGAAACTCTACTGTCACGATTACCTAGTTTTTCGTCTAAATAACTATGCAATGAAACTTGCAGAGACCGGTTTAGTATAGTCTAATCGTGACGGGAGAAACGTATCATATGCTAGGTGTGAAGGGTTTGAGTTTTTTCTCATTCATATGTGCAAACATTCTGAATCATTTTATGTCTCATAGAGACTACAACTGGCACGAATTTGACCGATTGCATAACACAACAAAAAAAAAGTTACAGTAGATAGTGCAAATTGCTTCAAAGTAGTTTAGCGGAATGTATTCACTCCCAACCAATTCCTAGTGTTTTTAAGATGAACTCAACTATTTCAACTACTTAGCTACAGTCTTTTTCTACCAATGTCCATCTAGTTAGAAAACATAACATCAAACACAATAATTATTGAGTACATCATAGTCAAATGCCATTAACCATGACATCAAACATTGGTATGTTTCTTGGTCTCAAGTCAAAATGAATAGCACAGTAGAGCTCTTAGATTAGATGGATGGGTTGCTACCTACCCTAAACCGTCAAATGCGACAATGTCCATCTCAATAGAATTAATTATGTATTTTTTCACTCTCACATGTATTGCTGGTGAGATACTGAGATCCAATGTTTTTCTACTTTCTCTCTTTTAAATTGACTTCTACCATATTTGTTAGTACTAAAATAACTTTGCACTGTATCAATACCATCTCCTAGTAGTTTATTATATCGACACAAGGCGCAGCTTATTTTTTAAAGAAAATATATTTGAATACACTTGTGAGAATAAGAGCAACTTCAGCAGATGGAGTAAATTTTATCCTATATAAAGTTATTGGGGGTTGAGTAAAATATTTTATCCCTAAAACACAATTTGCTCCAGCTTCCTATTTTGTTTCTCTAGTTTGGGGTGGAGGAGAGATCCTCTATAGAGGGATTTTAGTCAATAGAGAAAAAGGCTATAGGGAATCTCACTGGAAGGTTTTTGCATTTCATCCCCTATATCACTATTTTTTTGTTATTAGGAGGGATAGGGAAGTCAAAGTTGCTCTAACATGCGTTGTTGGGATACATGTACGCATAAGGCTAAGTCCAACAATAAGAGGCAAATGGAGAGGCAAACTCCATTTGCCTCGTGTCAAGATCGGAGAGCAAGCCATTTTTCTCTCTCCAACAACAGCAAGCAAACGCAAAATTCCCCCATCCCTCCTCCTCGCCGCTCACTCGCTCCTCCGGCTGACTCCTCCGCTCGCTCGCTCGCCTCCTACTGACTCCTCCGTCGCCGCTTACTCACCGGGCTCGACTCCTTCGCCACCGGCCGGCCTCCTCCTCCTCCGCCACAAGACGCCGCCGGGGCTCGGCGCCATCGACGCTCCTCCCTCCTCGCTGCACGCCGGCCGGGTCGGGCGGCCTCCCATGAAAGGTGATCCGTGGCGCGGGCTCTCCGCGAGCGGGGAGGAGGCGGCGGATCCGGAGCGGGCGCAGCTGATTCCCCGCCTTCCTCTCCTCGCGGCCAAGACAGTTAACGGCGGGCCACCCACTCCTCCGCACCGCTACACAGGCCGCCGCCGCGGAGGGAGCTCCACTGCTAGGGAGACAGAGGTGCGGAGGTGTGGGAGGGTTATGCCGGGCAAACGCCATCCTGAAAGGACCTTGTGATGCCTAGAGGGGTGAATAGGATCACTTCAAATTTCTCAAACAATTGCAGCAAGAACTCCTGTTTGATTATCGACGTCAGGCGAACTACCGAGGGCCTGTGATTTCCTGCAGAGTGGTCCGATACGCTCAGAAACTTAGGACGAAATTTGAAATGTAAATCGATTCTAGCAATTCTACTTGAATCAAGAGTTTAGTTTAGAATCTAAGAACCTCCTGTAACCAAAGATATGAGTTGGAACACAACCAAAAGATAGATCGGGCACAAACAAGTTCTAGGGTTAGAGAGACAAAGAATTCAAGCAAGCAAAGGAGACACAAGATTTAATCCGAAGTTCACTCCCACAAAGGAAGCTACGTCTCCGCTGAGGATCCCACAAAGGGAGGGCTATCACCAAGAGCCTCTTTTCCTCACCCAATCCCCACAAAGGAAGATTGGTGCTCACTATGAATTCTCCACCAAGGAGAGGGTAATACAAACGATCCCGGGTGCTACACACCAAGAGGGCACTCAACGGGAGACGTCTAACCGTCTAGAAGCAAGCTTCAAGAGTAACAAACGTGAATCGATGCCCGGAGATGCTTCAAGTGCTCTTGAGATGAGGGAATTCGAAGGGGCTCTCAAAGCTTCTCTAACTCTCACTAGAAATCACTCCTCTACCCAAATCCTAGCTCAAAGGAATCAAGTCTTGGCTCTAGGAGGGAGGGGAGAAGTGGAGTGAATGCTCAAGAGAGTGTTTGTCCCGTGGTTGGTCAGCAATGAGTGAGGAGGAAGAAGGGGGTATATATACTAAGCCCCGAAACTAGTCACATCAGGTAATCACGCAGACTTATTTGCATTCGACACGGGAATCACCGATGGGTGCCTGAGAAACCCAACAGTGAAGCCATACTCCAGACACGGGCTGGCTCAGATTACTCGAGGCCCCAACTAAAACTCGCCAAGAGAAGGCTTTATCGGTACTACCGACCTAGGGTCGGTACTACCGACAAAGGCTGAGAATTAAGGGAAAGAAGAGCAAATGTGTACGTGTCAACTCGGGTTTCTTCTCACTCACTTAGGCCACCTCCTTAAGCACTTTTAGCATCTCTTGGCAACAATTCGCATCCCCTTTATAGTACGGTGTTTCCTATACTCAAATTCAAAACAAAATTAAATTAAGCCTTGACTTGAGTTGAGAACGAATTGGAGTTGGGGGCCTTCTTTTGGTCAAAACCATGATTTTCAATAAAGTAAATCCTGCACACATCTTATTCAACGATTAAATACAACAAATTGTGTTTGTCACCATCACCAAAACAATTAGGGGCCAAGATGCACTTTCAATCTCCCCCTTTTTGGTGATTGATGACAACACAATTCATTCTTAAATAAAGATGTGTATCCAACAATTTTGAGAAAAGGAAAACTCCCTAAATGTGTGCTTGATCTTTATGGAGGCCTTAAATACCTATCACACATTTAGAAGAAATTTCACTGCATAATTTGCATACACAAGTGCATAAGTGTGATACAATAACCGTGATGCATATGACATGATATCCAAATCAACAAAGTGAGAAATAACAACCACCATTTCACACAAAGCATCACAAATACATAAACGAGGTTTCACACTAGCACGATTAAGTCTTACAAATTTAAAAGGTTCTAGGTTCACCACATCACCATCCATCACACCACACAAATAGTTCATACATGTCCACAACCTAAGATAGATAAACGAGCAAGCGAGCGAGCAAAGGTACACACTACCACATGGATAATTGTGAGCACACTCCCCCTTTGGCATCAAGCGCCAAAAAGAGGAGGCCCTTCAATCATCGCTACCATGTGGAGAGTGAATGTCCGGAGGAGAGTCTTCGTCGTCGGTCTCACCTCCACCAAAGTCCTCATCGTCAATGTCGGCCGGGGGTGCGCCATACATCATAGACGTGTCGCCGTACACCTCCCAAGGGTTGTAGAAGGCGGGTGGAGGAGGAAGTCCATGGGCTCGCGAACGGAGAGTGCTCGGCGTTTGCCTGTCGAGCATGGCCTTCTGACGGGTCTCCAACTTAAGGAGCTGCTCATCCACATGCTGCCTGTGAGCGCGGATCTCCTGAGCATTGTGCTTCCCAACATTGAAGCAAGCGAAGAGGCCCTGAGAAAGGAAGTTGAAGATGCTCTTCTTCTTGGGGCGGTGCCTCTAGATGATGATGGTCCACGAGAGGATGAGGGAGCCTCATAGGAGGAGGGATCCCAAGAGGGTCCATGAGGTAGGAGCTCTAGGAGGGCATGCTTGCCCAACTTGAGGAGACGCTCAATGTTGCCCTTGTTTGGCTTGTACCAAGTGTGAGTCTTGTCGGTGAGAATATCAACCTCCGCAACCTCACATATCATCCTGAAAATCCAAGGGGCATACTGGCAGCTCTTGTTTGCGGACACGGAGCACACAATGATTTCCTCCCAAATGAAGTCGAACACACTAAATTTCTCTCAACCCGGTCCCATCCTCACAAGAATATCCTTGGCAATGTTGGAGATGTTATAGTTATCGCCTATCTTAGGAGTGAGAGTGTATCAGAAAAGTTGGTTCAACATCCTATAGACGGGCTTCATACCATGAGTAGTGCCAAACTCAACCTTGCCATAAGCGGCGTCATACATGAATGCCATCTCACTGTCAAGTGGGATCTCCTCCATGAAGCTTCTGACGACCAAGATCCTCCTCACTAAATCCAAGAATTTGAGCAAACCTCTCATATGAGACCGAGAGAGGCTTTCCTTGCAAGAGCCAATGAAAAGTCTTGGTTGCACGCTGGACATGGAGATTGGCATAGAATTGGGCAACTGCTTCCTCATTCCAATCATAATTCATAGCCATGATGGAGGTCATCCCTTTTGCATGACAAATATCTATGGCCTCATTGACGCACGGATGTTGAATGACCTCAAAGCTTCCCAATTGATGGACTTCATGTCAATGGTCATGTGCTCCTTGCATAGGATAACCGATTCATACCAATCGGCATTGAACTTGAGCCAAAAGCGGATGTCGCCGTCAAACTCCTTTTGCCATTGAGCCGGATCGGAGTACCTTTGCTTGTACACGTCATGTGTCCCGCTCTTGTAGTCAACCATCTTCAAGATGCCCATTTGTGTTGCCGGACGAGGAGGACAGGATGGCCTAAGCACAAAGTCCGCAAGTGTGTCCAAACATATGTCTTCGTAGTCGTCATAGTGGTCATCCGGTTCATGGGCTTGCTTGGTGCGTGCACGGTGACCTTGACTAGTAGAGCGACGAGGAGCAGCCGGAGGATTGGTGCGGCCACGACCACGTGGGTGTTGAGCGCTTGTGCCCACCTTCCTCTTCCTTTGAGCGAGAGGGACGTCATCCTCATCGGAACCTTCTTGGATCACTTGTTTGCCGGCACGACCCATCTGAGAAGATGTGTAAGGATTGCATAAGATGGGTGTAAAGAATTGGATTGAATTGACTCAGTTCTTGGACCTTAGCTCACGGCGGGCACACTGCGGTACTCCACTGGGCCTGGGTACTACCGACGGGGCCTGCTACAGTGTGGTTGATCCATGAATCGAGAGATTCAACCAACAAAAAGTTACAAGATCATGGGCAAATACTCTAGGATGGATAAGATGAAGATTCCCTAAGGCATTCCTCCTAGAAACAACGGCATTGAGAGATCGAGCAAAGAGGATTTTGAATGAGATACCTTGAACGTTCCCGCGCGAATCGAGGAACTCCCGGCGAGGATCGGATGTTCCGAGGGGTGGAGAATCCAATGGAGTGCCTAGCTTGAAGTTCCCACGGTCGATTTTGGAGATCCCCTCAAGGATTTGAGAGAGGGGAGAAGAGAGGGGCGGCAACAGTCTAAAGAAGAACCCTAGAGACTTGTCTGGTTCGATGGGGTATTTATACCCCTGCGGGTTTTAACGGTAGTACCGACAGGGTCTCGGTACTACCGGGGTCCAAAGAAATTCAATCCGTGAGTCCATATCGGTATTACCGACACAGCGTCGGTACTACCGCGGATTTGCAGAAATCCAACAGTAAGCTCATATCGGTACTTCCGGCCTCATGTCGGTAGTACCGTGGGTTTTCACAATTCCAACAGTGGAGGCATATCGGTACTTCCGACCTTGTGTCGGTAGTACCGTAGATCTTAAGATTTTTGAAGATAGGATTGGAAAAACAGCACAAAGAGATAGAGAGAAATAGCTATGGACATGTAGAACAACCACAATATTTGGTGATTAGACACAATCAAACAAGCAAAGCAATAATCACCAAACATTATGGAAAGAACCAAGTTTTGTAAGACACACACAAAGAGTAGAAAATAAAGCATTTTTCTCCCTATCTAGGCATCAAACAATTTGTGTGCAATAGGTCAAGCCAAGTTACGAGAATCCAAGATGTTTAGCTCACTTCTCAAAGCACAAAACCTTTGCTCGTCTAGAGGCTTAGTGAAGATATCGGCAAGTTGCCTCTCGGTGCTCACATGACGTAGAGCAATATCTCCCTTAGCCTCATGATCCCTTAAGAAATGATGTCGAATATCTATGTGCTTTGTTCTAGAGTGTTGGACGGATTGTTTGCTAGCTTGATGGCACTCTCATTGTCACACAAGAGTGGAATCTTACTAAACTCACAACCGTAATCACTCAACGTTTGCTTCATCCACAAGAGTTGTGCACAACAAGCACCGATCACCACATACTACTGGCTCACCGTGGACAAAGCAACCGAATTTTGCTTCTTTGAGCTCCACGACACCAAAGACCTACCAAGAAATTGGCAAGTCCGGTTGTGCTCTTCCGATCTACTTTGCAACCGGCATAGTCCGAATCGAATAGCTAAGTAAATCAAAAGTGGAGCCCTTGGGATACCACAAGCCAAGGTTAGAGTGTGTACCAAATATCTAAAGATTCTCTTAACGGCCATTAAATGACACTCCTTAGGATTAGCTTGAAATCTTGCACACATACACACACTAAGCATTATATCGGGCCTAGATGCACAAAGGTAAAGGAGGAGCCAATCATGGAGCGAAATACCTTTTGGTCGACCGACTTCCTTCTTCATTGAGATCAAGATGTCCATTTAATGCCATGGGAGTCTTGATGGGCTTGGAATCGCCATATCAAACCTCTTGAGCATATCCTTCACATACTTGGTTTGACATAGAAAAGTCCCTTCCTTCAATTGCTTGATTTGAAACCCAAGGAAGAACTTCAATTCACCCATCATAGACATCTCGAATCTCTTCGTCATGATCCTACTAAACTCTTCACAAAATTTATCATTAGTAGACCCAAAGATAATGTCATCAACATAAATTTGGCATACAAAGATATCATTTCCATTTCTTTGAATGAAGAGAGTAGAATCGGCTTTGCCTATCTCAAAACCGTTCTTGAGAAGAAAATCCTTACATTCATACCATGCTCTAGGAGCTTGCTTGAGCCCATAGAGCGCCTTATGGAGCTTGTACACATAGTTAGGGAAGTTTGGATCTTTGAAGCCCGGTGGTTGATCAACATATACTTCTTCTTGGAGGTCCATTCAAGAATGCACTCTTGACATCCATTTGATGAAGCTTGAAGTCATGATGAGTAGCATAGGCCAAAAGGATACGAATTGATTCAAGCCTTGCTACGTGCATAGGTCTCTCCAAAGTCCAAGCCTTCAACTTGAGTGTACCCCTTTGCCAACGAGCCTTGCCTTGTTCTTCGTGGACACCAAATTCATCTTGCTTGTTCCTAAAGACCCATTTGGTGCCGATCACATTTTGCTTTGGTCTTGGCACCAACTCCCAAACTTCATTTTTCTTGAAGTTGTTCAACTCTTCCTCCATGGCAATAATCCAACCCGGTCCTTAAGAGCTTGTTCCACACTAAGAGGTTCCAAAGAAGAGACAAACGAGTAAAATGCACAAAAATTTAACAATCTTGAGCGAGTTGTTACCCCTCTTTGGATACTCTCAAGTATGTTGTCAACAGGATGATCCCGTTGAACCATTTGATGTACTCTTGGGTGTGGTGCTTGAGATTGACGTTGAATGGGTCCATCATCATCTTCATCTTGTGGGGCTTCTTCTTGAGCTTCACCACCTTGTTCTCCCCCTTGATCAAAGTCCGGTCCATGATCGTCACCATGAACTTGACTTTCATCTTGATGAACTTGAGAACTTGGTGGTTCCACTCTTGTTGATGATGATGGATCTTGATTGCTTGTGTCACCCGGAGCTTGAACTTGAGCCTCACGAGGCATCACTTCACTGGTCCCCATTCTAAAGATTGACACACTTGGGGTTCTTCATCATCTACAAGGTTTTCACTAACTTGCTCTCGTTGAGAGCCGTTGGATTCATCAAATTTCACGTCTACCGTGGTCTCAACACAACCGGTGGTTTTGTTGAAAACACGTGTTCGTTAGTTCCATAACCAATGAGAAAACCTTCATCAACCTTGGATGCAAACTTTGAGGCCTTGGGTTTCTTGTTAAGTATGAAACACTTACACCCAAAGACCCTAAAGTAGTGCACACTAGGCTTCTTACCGTGATGATTTCGTAGGGGTCTTGTTCAATTACTTGTGGAGGTAGAGGCGGTTAGCGGCATGGCATGCGGTGTTGATGGCTTCCGCCCAAAATGAGTCCGGTGTCTTGTACTCATCAAGCATTGTCCTTACCGCTTCAATCAACGTACGGTTCTTCCTCTCAACGATGCCATTTTGTTGAGGTGTATATGAAGCGGAAAGTTCATGCTTGATGCCTTCTTCATCGAGGAACTCTTCAACTTGAGTGTTCCTCGAACTCCGAGCCGTTGTCACTTCTTATGTTCTTGACCTTGAGCTCGAACTCATTTTGAACTCTTCTAATAAACTTCTTGACCACTCCCTTTGCTTCACTCTTATCTTGCAAAAAGAATACCCAAGTGAATTGGGAAAAGTCATCAACAATTACTAAACCATATTTGTTACCACCGATGCTTATGTAGGCGATTGGTCCAAACAAGTCCATGTGTAGTAGCTTCAATGGTCTTGATGTTGATAGGATGTTCTTGGCGGGATGATGCGCTCCAACTTGCTTCCGCTTGACAAGCACTACATAACCTATCTTTCTCAAAAACAACATTTGTTAGTCCTAGGATGTGCTCGTCTTTTTGAAGTTTGGCCAAGTTCCTCATGCCAACATGGGCTAGTCGGCGATGCCATAGCCAACCCAAGTCGGATTTTGCCACTAAGCAAGCCTTAGGGTCCACCTTCACTTTTGTGAAATCCACATAGTAAAGCTTTCCCGTAGATGACCCGTAAAGACAATAGAGGAATCCTCCTTCTAGAGACGGTCACACCTCTTTGGTAAAGAGACAATTGTAGCCTTTCTCACAAAGTTGTGAAACCGACAACAAGTTGTATCCTAACCCTTGAACATGAAAACATCTTCAATTGAATTTGTTGTTGAGATAGCAATTTTACCTAGACCAACAACATCTCCTTGACCATTGTCTCCATAGATGATAGTTTCCGTAGGGTTGTCATAATGATCAAGGAATGCAAATAAGCCTTCATCTCCGGTCATATGATTAGTGGCACCACTATCAATCAACCATGCGCTTCCACCGAGGAGTAGGCCTACAAAACAAGTTTAAGCTTTTGGTTTAGGTACCCAAAAGGATTTGGGTCCTTAGAGGTTAGAAGCATAAACTTTTGGAACCCACACACTCTTCCTCATAGCCTTCTTGACATAGGCTCCAACATACTTGACCACCATTTTACCATTGTGGTCCAAGGTCACGACATAGTCACACGTGTAGTTGGGAGAAGGTTTGTGTTCCACCACATTCTTCGATGCCTTTGGTGGAGACTTAACCCACCATTTCCTTTTGTGATGTTCACAACCTTTGGCTTCTCTTGTGTTGTGGTAGAGGTGGTCACCCATGGGCAATATCCATAATAGTGTTGAGGTAGCCACCCTTGTTCCACAAGGGATCTCATGCCCTTTACCACCCTTCTACCATTGACTTTGTTGTCCTTGTAGTGCCCAAGTCCTCTTGTGTCAATAGCCTTGGGAATGGACTTGGCACCCAACTTACCTTGGTTGATCAACATGTTCAACCTGGCAATCTCCTTATCCTTGCTCTTAATTATTTCCTCAAGCCTTGCATGGTTAGTCTTAAAAGCACTTATATCAACATTAGAGCATATGGAGTAACCTTTGCTAGTCGAGGCATTAGAGTCAAAGTTTACTTTAGGGTCGGCCTTGGTGCTTTCCCAAAGAGCACTATAGTTTGCCTTCAAGATTTGTATATTTCTCCGACAAGCATGAGAAGCTTGTTTGAAGCTCACTATGAGTGGCCTTTAGGGAAGCTAAAGATTCATTTGCCAAAGAGTAGTCCTTTAGCATCCTCTTATTAGAGTCATTGGCCAAGGACAAGCCTACGGTCAACTTCTCTACCTTAGCCTTCTCCTCGGCAAGGGTCTTCTCTAGAGCAATGTTTCTTTCCTTCTCACGGATAAGCAAGTCTTCTTGCTCATGGAGAATCTCCTTCTTTTCCTCTAATTTGTCCAAAAGCTTTTAATTTCTTTATGGCCTTTTCTACCAAATTGCTTTATCATGTTGCCTCCATTTCTTTTCCTCATCTAGGTTGTCTAAGTCATCACTAGGTGTGGATGATGATGAGGTGAGAGAGGATGAGGTGGTTGACTCTTGTACCTTGCTCCCTCTTGCCATGAGGCAAAAGTGAGAGTTGTCCTCATCGTCGGAGAAGTTGTTGAAGAGGCGTGGTGAGGATGATTCTTGTGCCATGGCAATGGTTGCCATGCCTTGTTTCTTTGGTTCCTCATCTTCATCACTTGAGTCCCATTGTTGACCCACATGAGCACGTCCTTGGTACTTGTTCTTGTACTCCTTGCTCTTCTCCCTTGTATTTCTTCTCCTCTTCATTCTTGTTCTTGTTCTTGGGACACTTTCGGCAATGAAGTGTCCATACTCTTCACACTCATAGCATTTTCTTGAGACTTCTTCTTCCTTTCATCACCGCCTTTTCTTGATGCTTTTGACTTCAAGAATTTCTTGTACTTCCTTATGGCAAAGGCGGTTTCTTCATCCGCTTCCTTCATCACTTGAATCTTCATTCTTAGTCTTGAAGTCTTGGGCTTCGCTTCCACCACTCACTAGAGCTAGCATTGAGGGCTAGACTCTTGTTCACCTTCAAGGTAAGTGACTTTTCCACGTCTTGATCTACCAACTCTTGATGCAAGATTTCACCAAGAAGTTGATTGGGAGTCATGTTGTAGTAGTTTGGGTCTCTTCTTATCATAGTTGCTAGGTTTGGGTTCTGTGAATGCTCTTAGCAACTTCTTTGTGACCTTCTCATCATCCCACCATTGCTTCCTAGTGCTTTGATGTCCGAGACAAGGAGGATTAGCCTATCATACATTTCCTTACGGTCTATCCATCCTTCATGACGAAGAGCTCAAGCTCTCCGTGAATCAAGTCAATCTTGCCTCTTCTCACATGATCGGTACCCTCATGTGCCTCCTTGAGTGTATCCCAAATCACCTTGGCAATTTGGATGTTCCGCTTTGTTGAACTCTTGAACACACAAGGATGATGTTATGACTCTAGTTGCTTGAACATTGCGGTGGAGGTCTTGTTCATGCTCGATAGTCATGGCTTCACCTTTCATGGTATTGTCACACCTACACACACAATCTTCCAAAGAGAAGGGTGAAGCCGTGAAATGTGCATTTGCATATCATAAGCCCATTTGGGATAGTCTTTCCCATCGAAGTGGGAGGCTTTCCCAAATGTACTAATATAATTTCTCGTTAGGATTGTTGCCCGTAAGTTGTCCGTAGTGGAATGGCACTTCATAGTAGCCGAGTGAGAGTGCTTTGCTTGCTCCTTCTTGATCATCTTCTTGAGGAGCTTCTTGGCCATCTTCTTGGTCTTCTTCTTCTTCTTAGCTCTTCTTCTCTTCGCCGCCTTCCTTGCCGCTTCATCATCATCCTTACGCCTTCATCACTTGAGCCTGAGTCCGAGTCCGGAGTGAAGAGTCATCGAGCTTTCTCTGTTGGAACGGTTTGGGGCCTTCCCGGTGACGTCTTGAGCTGCCTTAAGTTCTTTCTCTTGAGCTTCCTTGGCGGCGATTTCTTTGGCGGATTGGTTGTGTCCGCTCCCCGACATCTTGATCCCTTAGCGGTTAAGCCTAAATCAAGGGATTAGGCTCTGATACCAATTGAAAGGACCTTGTGATGCCTAGAAGGGGTGAATAGGATCACTTCAAATTTCTCAAACAATTGCAAGTTAAAACTCTTGTCGGATTACTGACGTCAGTTTGAACTACCGAGGGCTCAGATTTCTGCATGTGGCTCAGATCACCGACATTCAGAGAAACTTAGGATGAAATTTGAAATGTAAATCGATTCTATCAATTCTACTTGAATCAAGAGTTTAGTTTAGAAACTAAGAACCTCCTGCAACCAAAGATATGAGTTGGAACACAACCAAAAGATAGATCGGACACAAACAAGTTCTAGGGTTAGAGAGAGACAAAGAATTCAAGCAAGCAAAGGAGACACAAGATTTAATCTGAAGTTCACTCCCACAAAGGAAGCTACGTCGCTGAGGATCCCACAAAGGAGGACTATCACCAAGAGCCTCTTTTCCTCACCCAATCCCCACAAAGGAAGATTGGTGCTCACTATGAATTCTCCACCAAGAAGAGGGTAATACAAACGATCCCGGGTGCTCCACTCCAAGAGGGCGCTCAAGGGAGACGCCTAACCGTCTAGAAGCAAGCTTCAAGAGTAACAAACACGAATCGATGCCCGGAGATACTTCAAGTGCTCTTGAGATGAGGGAATTCGAAGGGGCTCTCAAAGCTTCTCTAACTCTCACTAGAAATCACTCCTCTACCCAAATCCTAGCTCAAAGGAATCAAGTCTTGACTTTAGGAGGGAGGGGAGAAGTGGAGTGAATGCTCAAGAGAGTGTTTGTCCCGTGGTTGGTCAGCAATGAGTGAGGAGGAAGAAGGGGGTATATATACTAAGCCCTCGAAAACTAGTCACATCTATGACTCACATTTATCCAGATCCGACACTGGCCGAACCACCGATGGTGCTTGAGAAACCCAACAAGGGACATCAGACACTACCGGCTCAGATTACGAGACCCCTAAAACTCTGAGGTTTTATCTCTACCGACCTAGGGCCTGCATTACCGACAAAGGCGAGAATTGAGGAAAGAAGAGAAAATGTGTGCGTGTCAACTGGGTTTCTTCTCACTCACTTAGGTCACCTCCTTAAGCACTTTTATCATCTCTTGGCGCAATTCGCATCCCCTTTATAGTACGGTGTTTCCTATACTCAAATTCAAAACAAGAATTAAATTAAGCCTTGACTTGAGTTGAGAACGCCGAATTGGAGTTAGGGGCCTTCTTTGGTCAAAATCATGATTTTCAATAAAGTAAATCCGCACACATCTTATTCAACGATTAAATACAATAAATTGTGTTTATCACCATCACCAAAACAATTAGGGGCCAAGATGCACTTTCACATCCCCCGACGCCCGCCGAGCCGCATAGCATCGATCCGCCGATTTCGACTCCGCGACGGCCGAGCTCGCCGTGGAACCCAACCCGCGACGGCGCCTCCACGCCGCTGCCGCTGATGCGCCGTCTGCCCTCACGAGCCCGCAGACGCCGCCGATGTCCCCGCCCGGCCACGGAGCTCATTGTGGAACCCGCCCCACGCCGCATCGAAGCTCGGCCTGAGCTTGCCGTGGAGCCCGCGCCGCCGCCATCAAGCTCGTCACCGCCGCACGGTCAAGGCTTAGACAGGTGCCGCCTCTTCTTCTCCGGAAGCCGCCGCCTCCTCCTTTCGCGCACGCCCGCCTCCTCCTCCTGCGCGAAGCCCTCTCCTCCCCGGATGTTGAGGAGAGAGGATGCAAATCATCCTCTCTCCACGATAGGAAGTTTGCCTCGCCTCTGCCTCTTCCACGGAGGCCGATCGGAGCATGCACAGTAGCAAAGGGAAGGCAAAATTGCATTCGCCTCCTCTGTTAGACTCAGCCTAACGCAGGGAAAAAGACGCTCATGGAAGCGAAGGCAAACAGTGTCACGCCCGCAGAAGGCGAGCAGCCGAGCAGCTTGGGTTGCTCCACCCATAGATTGGTGTTCTGTGCCTGTGCGCAGGAGGAAGCCATCAGCCACATCGCCCTCCCTTAAAAACCTCCTCACCTGGGGGCGGAGCTGAAGCTCGCCCACTCCCTCCCACCGCAACCATCACCGCCGCCCACCGTTCCCACCGCCGCCGCTTCTATATCTCCTCCCTCTCCCCCTCGCATGCCCCGCTCGCCGCCGCCACTTCCCCTCATCCTCCTCCGCCTCCCGCCCCCGTGACCCGCCGCTCCTCCCTCCTCCACCACCGCCGCATCTCTTCCTCGCGCAGCCGCCGCCGCGAGATCTCCGGCTGCCCGCGCCATGGTCGCCGCCTCCGGCCCTCGCGCTGCCGGGCGGCCGCATCCTGCCCGGCGCGCACGCGCCGTGTCCCCCGGCCGGCTTCCTCCGATTCGCGCCTCCGGTGGCGCTGCCACCGCAGCAGCTGCGGTGCTGCGTGTCCACTGTCGACGATGGTGTGGTGTCCGCAGAGGCCTCCAAGCCTCGCCTCCCCAGGTAACTCCTGTTCCTCTGCCCATCTATGAACCTCATTAACGCAATGATTGAGGTGTCGTGACGCAATTGCTGAAGGTCTGGATGGGATTTTTTCTAGCCTGCTCTCGTGCAGACGGCGTGATTTGCGTGCTGTTCGTATGCTGGGTGTGTTATCGCCGTTTTTTCTTTTCGGGAATGGTGTGGTTGTCCCTAGATGCTTATTTTGATTTTGCCACTTGTCTGCGAAGGTTGGCTCTGTCTGCATGAGGTAGCTCCGGGACTTGCTTTTCTGTACGTATGAGTTATATGTGCCTCTCGGGTTCGAAATCCAGTAGTTCCATGTAGTTGGAGTGTCGCATGTAGACAGGATGTCATAACTGCTCCGGATGCTACATCCTTTGATGCTCCGATGGTGTCTGTAGCTTAGATACCTCAAGTTGATAGTGTTACCGTGTCTCACCACTTGTTAGGAAATCTCTCCCTCTCTTGGTCAGTGTTTATCACAAACACTTGTCTATTTTCTCTGGTGGACTCAAACACAGGAGTTGAACACACACACAAGGTTTGGTCGATAGGCCACACCAGCCATACCGTTTTCATTCATATAAATAGACTGAAATACATGCAAATGGATAACAATCCGGCCAGCCCACTTGGCCTTAACTCACGCCATGATCCTAAACTAATGCAACATGCAAACGCCATGCGCCATTCCGAGTCTCCTGGCCACGAAATCACTTCGTGCCTTCATCCAGACTGCAGAGACTCAAACTGCTTTGACCCTATCTTTCAGCTAGCTAAACAACCACAACTCCATGCATGTATACGCCTTTGCTCCTTTGTAGATATCTGGTGCCTCTCCATCAAGCCATATCGCACAGCTCTCATCACACACGTATCACACGTGTAGTTCCTGAGGTGCCACACACTACTGCCTTGTGCAAAGCCTATACAATTATGTGCTACATGCAAACAATCTCAATGAATATGCACTAATGACAAGATTAAACTCTAACAATTACCCCCCTAATCTTGGCATGCTTTACTCAGAGAAGAGTTGGCTCGTCGTCACTTGAGGCCACAGCAAGAAGCGCAGCATCCTTCTTCCTTTTTTCAGGACATTCATATGCAAAATGTCCCAGCTCTTGACACTTATAGCACATTGTCTTGGATTTATCAAACCTCTTACGGCGGCCTTGACCACCACCACCATTGGAGCTTCCCGTGGTGATAAGCAAACGCTCATCACTCCGGCCATCACGCTCACTCCGGCCCTCGCGCTTGCGTATCCTCTCTTCATACGCCTTGAGGCGACCAATCACCTCATCAAATGACATGGTGTCCAAATCGAGAACTGCTCGATTGCAGCGATCACCTGCAAAACTTGTGCACCGAGTCGAGTAGCTTCTTGACTTGCTCAGCATCATCCATCGCTGCACCAAGTTCACTTAGCCTGTTCGCCAGGCCACTAATTTTCCCTGCAAACTCATCAATGGATTCTGTCTCCTTCATGTGCAGGTCCTTGAAATCACTCTTCAAGGCTTGTACCCTTGCTTTCTTCACTCGATCAACGCCAAGGTACCTTGTCTTGAGGCTTGTCCAGATCTCCTTGGCAGTCTTCTTGTTGGCGATCTGCTCTAGCACATCCTCGGGACGGCCCCAACAGACACGCACGCCTGCTTGTCCTTCTTAGCGCCCACGGCGGCCGCCTGCCGCTCGATGGCCTCCTGATGTCTTGTGCCTGCATGTTGGCCTCCATCTTGATCGCCTGTGGAGTAGTTGGTGGAGGAGAGCATCGGATATGGGAGAGATATGCCTCCTCCTCACCGATCGCGACGCGGAGTGCTCACGACGGACATCTTGTTGAAGCAAGGATCTTGGGCATAACCTGGCTCGATACCAATTGTTAGGAAATCTCTCCCTCTCTTGGTCAGTGTTTATCACAAACACTTGTCTATTTTCTCCGTGGACTCAAACACAGGAGTTGAACACACACACAAGGTTTGGTCGATAGGCCACACCAGCCATACCGCTTTTCATTCATATAAATAGACTGAAATACATGCAAATGGATAACAATCCGCCAGCCCACTTGGCCTTAACTCACGCCATGATCCTAAACTAATGCAACATGCAAACGGCCATGCGCCATTCCGAGTCTCCTGGCCACGAAATCACTTCAGGCCTTCATCCAGACTGCAGAGACTCAAACTGCTTTGACCCTATCTTTCAGCTAGCTAAACAACCACAACTCCATGCATGTATACGCCTTTGCTCCTTTGTAGATATCTGGTGCCTCTCCATCAAGCCATATCGCACAGCTCTCATCACACACGACACACGTGTAGTTCCTGAGGTGCCACACACTACTGCCTTGTGCAAAGCCTATACAATTATGTGCTACATGCAAACAATCTCAATGAATATGCACTAATGACAAGATTAAACTCTAACACCACTCAGTGGAAAACTGGAATAGGCTACCCTGATGTATAGAGTGAAGTTGACGAGGCCATGGTTTCTGATTATTGACCAAGATCTGCACGATGTATGTTCAATAAATGTGCTGGTGATTGTTGCCGTTTTTGTAGCTGCAACTGTATGTCAATACTTGTGTTGCCTCAACTGTATTGCTAGTATTATTTCATTTAACTGTGCCCTTTTTTTTTATATTATGGAGCCTACTATATCCACCAGTGGGATGACCTCTATTAGATGAATGAAAATTGCAGAGTGGTTGGTATGGGCTCAAAGCTCGTTGGATGTGGATCAGCCATTCCAACACTTAGCATTTCAAATGATAACCTTTCAAAAATAGTTGAAACATCAGATGAATGGATTGCGGCTCGAACTGGGATTCGGAATAGGCGAGTTCTTTCAGGTAATTAAGTTTCTGGCCACTTTTAAATTATTTCGATTTAGCAAAGCAATCAAATTAACGACAGTTGTGTTCCCAAGATTAAATATGCACAGCTTGTGTTCGTTGTAATTCATTTTTTGGTTGAGTGATAACTGAAACGTATGTGATGTGTGCAAGCAGTTCGCTATACCACTTTTGATTTTAGAAGTAGATGGCATGAATCATAACGGATTTGTTCTGTCAAAACATTTATGGAATTTTTTTTATAGGCTCTGTTTGAGAATTATGGAAATACTGTATGAACAAAAAAGAATGAGATGATGAAGTAAAATATAGAAATATCAGGCCTTGTTATGTTGCTTGTTTGTCGTAAATCTACATAAATAAATTCAGAGAGTAACCAAATCGGCTTAAGACAACACCTTGGTACTTTTTCCAAGGACTGTCAAAAACATCAACCTAGAAATTGCTACCTCAATTGGATAGATCTCAACAGAATACTGTTGATAGTTGTAGTAAGTTTATGGTATTACATAATTTACTAAATATGTAAATAATAGCATTAAAGCTGATGTCTGTGTGCCAGCTTAAAATATGTTGTCACAGTTTTGGTGCAATAATTTCTTAGTTTTGCTTCATTACCTATGTTCTCGTTTACAATGTTGACAGGAGATGAAACATTACGGGGCTCTCAATACAGGCGGCACAAAGGGCACTTGAGATGGCTCAAAAAGCTGAAGATGTTGACCTTGTTCTCCTTTGTACATCTACTCCAGATGATCTGTTTGGAGGTGCTGCTCAGGTATTATCAGTACTATCAACATGGTAACAAAATCATTTGTATAATGCAAGCAGGTGTTAACGAAGTGGGTGCACAAATGCATTTGGATTTGATATTACAGCAGCCTGCAGTGGATTCATTGTTGGTAATTCAGTATCAAATATTTATGTATAAAAGCTACTGCTCATTTATATTTCAGTGGGCACCATCTTTTGCTTGAGACGTCAGTATTACTTTGCACTTTACTTTGCTTATGCCTGGTTTGAAAGGGTACAATTTTCTTGTTAGTCACTAATGAGGAATTTGTTATCAGGTATAACCTATTTGCTGTGTGAATATTGATATTCTTCCCCTTTCCCAGTAATTTAGTTAATGTTCATGGCTAAATCTGATGAAACGTCTTTGTTCAGTAAAAACATGAGGGACTGTTAATCACGAATCTTTCTCCAAATTCTTTCGTCCAACTTCTCAGTTTAGAAATTTGCAGGCATGCAGTGCTGATGAAGATGGCTTGCTAGGTTTTGTGTTCAAAGTGATGGCAATGGACAAAAGTGTGACTTCCTTCTGTAAATTTTGAGATACTGTTTGTCCATTCTAATTGTATGTTGGCTTACTTGGTTTCTCTTAATTTGCATAGGCACCTAAATGAACATCAAATGAGTCCATCTTATCCAATACCAATGGTGTTCCTGGATTTCCACCAAAGAAGGCAACCTACTCATGCATTCAAATGAACGGAAAGGAAGTTTTCCGCTTTGCTGTGCGATAGTCCATCTTGCCTGCATCCAGTATTGATTGGTTGTTGTTACATCAAGTGAGTGTCTTTACTAAGAATATACTTGACCTGAAGCGTTGCTGTTCTAAATGATCTTCTGTGTTGCAGGCCAATCAGCGGATTATTGATTCTGCTGCCAGTCGCTTAGATATCCCATCTGACAAGGTTATTTCAAATCTTGCTAATTATGGCAACACCACCATCCCATTAGCATTGGATGAGGCTGTTCGCAGGCAAGGTGAAGACTGGTGATATTATTGCGGCTTCAGGTTTTGGGGCTGGACTGACCTGGGGTTCGCCATTGTCAAATGGGGTTAATTATTCTCGTGAAGTCGTGAACCATGTCAACACATCAGAGATTGCTTCAATGACTCTGCATTGGCCTCAGGGCCTGTGTCTAGTGGTTCATTTCCCCATTTCTCTGTGCAACCTGTCGGTCTTTCTTGCACATGAAAATTGGCATTTTGTCTTATTCATCGATTCCTTTGGCTCATTACACAGCTCAGTTGTCCATGCGGTTAGCAGAAAGCTTGTAATGTAGTTTGCAGTAGTTTTGAGTTGTCGATGGAAATATTTGCATTTTGCATCGATATGACAATGAGGGCACTAAAGAGGAGATTACACTGTAAATTTGATGTGCCTTTTTAGTCGGGAAAATTTACCCAGCTATGGACCTACGGTTGATCTTGTGGCTCCAAGCAATAAGCATGTACACGGAGAGGACATATACTGTAGGATGATTCTTGGTATATTTTATATTGCTTTTGTTATTCGCCTTGAGGTAAAAAAAAAAGGTTGACATTTTGGGCTGTTCGTTGTTATACATTGTACATCAAGATTGGTACATAAAAAATTGTTTTCCGTGAATTTCTACCTGAATTAAAAACGTTATATTGAGTTTACGAGGTTTTATAAACGTATTATATATAATACAGATTAGGTTCCTCAAAAAATATAATACAAATTAGGAGAGCGAAAGTTTCGTTGAAGATCTGTAAAAAGCCACGTCTTGAGTAATAATAAAAACTTTGTTTAGTAAAAATAACCTTGGTGTGGTGATATCATAGCTCTTAGCTCCCCATCAACTCAAGGTATCAACAGAATCAGCAAAAGCCATACTGCAATCAACAAACGAGCAGTGAACTCGCAGGCACCGCGAGAACAGTTTATGACAAAACAAAAAAAGCGAATTCAACACATTTTTAGCAATTGTTTAAAATGTGGAAGACAGACACGAAAGCTGAAACCAGAAGACATGAAAATTACAAATAAATAAACACCGAAATAAAGTTCCATTGCCGGGATTTGAAACCCGGGTCGCCTGGGTGAAAGCCAGGTATCCTAACCGGACTGGACGACAATGGATTTGTGTCTACTGGAAGTTTCAGAATTATTACTACATTGGATGGTTTAACTCTCACTGATTAACAACCCATTGACCATTTACATGAGCGCACCAAATCGACATTTCTGCGCGTAGAAGCTAATTTGTTGCTGTGCTAAATGGCGTAGTGGGTGATGTTAACGACATCCTCATGCCTCGCCGGCGGATGAGTCTTGTTCCTCACCCGCAGCTGCTGGTACTCCCTGTACATGAACCTCCTGTACCGCGGCACCTCGCCGATCTTGGCCGTGAACTCCGGCAGCGGTTCGACCCACTTGTCGCCGTGCAGGTTGAAGAAGAACGCGAACGAGTGCCTGTGCACCGGCTTCCTCACCACCCGGTGCGTCGCACTCTTCAACTTGCCATTGCTCAGCACCTACATTCAGAAATCAGTAGAACTGTAAGATTGTCTTGTAGTACCTGTATGACATCGCCGATGTTGACGATGATGCTGCCGTCGACGGGCTCCGCGGGAACCCAGTGGCCGTCCTTGAGGACCTCGAGGCCCCAGACGCCGTCCTGAAAGATGAAGGTGATGCAGTTGTCATCCTCGTGCTCGCTGAAGCCGATGTTCTCCTCCTCCGTCGCCGGGAAGTAGCGCTTTGCCGTCATATGATCGAACCTGCGGTCGTTGTTGTAGCTGCTGAGGAAGCCCGGCGGAAGGCCCGTGCACTCGTTCAGGATCTCTTGGATAAGCAACCCCAGTTCGGTGAGCTTGCAGTGGCACTCCTCCAGTATCTCTCTGAATATGTCAATACGTGATGTCTTAGAAGTATTCAGCAGTCGATGGCACCCAAGACTGCGCTATCAGTACATGTTTATCTGAATGATAGTGGTGTTCTATTAATTGCTCAATTTCTCAGGCAAAATACAGTGCTCTGATGTTCTTCAAGAAGAATACAAAAAGGTCTAAGTTCCCAAATTGCACTGAATTGCTGGATCCTTCATTATTAAAAGAAGAAAACTGACCTGAATCCAGCTGGTTCAGTTGGGTACACGTTGAACCCGAGTTTCGGATCAAAGACCACCAGGTACTCGTTCTTGTCGGTCGAGTGCGCCGGCTGCCGGCCATACCCGGCCGGGAGGGGCGCTTTGGACCCCGCGGCCGGCCGGACCCTGGCCTTCTCCTCGTCCGGCAGCGCGAAGAACGCGGCCGAGTGCTCGAGCGCCCGCGCCAAGAGCTCGGCGGGCACGCCGTGGTTGACGGCGCGGAAGAAGCCGTGAGTCCGGCACGCCTCTCGCACGGCCTCGGTGCCGCGGGCGATGCCTCCCTCATCCCCGGTGAGGAAAGGCGACAGGTCCACCACGGGGAGCGCGCCGCTGGCCGCCATGCCGATCGCGGTGGGTGTTGCCGGCTGCGTTGATTGGTGGGCCACAATGATTGGGATCGACTACCTAGATGGATGACCTTGTTGTACGAGAAAAGAGAGGAAAAGCGCAGTCTTTATTTTCTTCCCCACCCACGAAAATGCAAGCTTTATATGTGGAAACAGTACAAAGAAGTTCACAAAGCGCAGGGGATTTGCCACAAGACAGTAGCCTCTCTGGGATTTGTAAACATTTGGCTGTAGTGGGTTTGCATCCGTGCGAAGTAATTTATTACTGCTGATTTCAGGTTTACACGAGATGATGATTCAGCCGGGAGAACAATTTGTCGAGGAAAGTATTTTCTGCGCGGCAACTGGCAAGATGACCATAGCCATATTGCTGTTGTACATTTCTGCGCTCGAATCCCATTTCCCAGCAGGCTAGATGGCATAGTGGGTGATGTGGACGACATCCTCGGGCCTGGACGGCGGATGCGTCTTGTTCCTCAGCCGCAGCTGCTGGTACTCCCTGTACAGGAACCTCCGGTAGCGCGGCGCCTCGCCGATCTTGGCCGTGAACTCTGGCAGCGGCTCGATCCACTTGTCGCCGTGGATGTTGAGGAAGAACGCGAGCGAGTGCCTGTAGTGCGCCGGCTTCCGCACCACCCGGTGCGTCGCGCTCTTCAACTTGTTGTTGCTCAGGACCTGTACGACGTCGGCTATGTTGACGATGATGCTGCCGTCCACGGGCTCCGCCGTACCCAGTCGCCGTCGTTGAGGACCTCGAGGCCCCGACGCCGTCCTGATGACGAAGGTGATGCAGTTGCCGTCCTCGTGCGCGCTGATGCCGTTGCTCTCCTCCTCCGTTGCCGGGAAGTAGCGGAGCGCCACCAAGAAGTCGAAGCTGCGGTCGCCGTTGTAGTCCCTGAGGAAGCCCGGCGGCAGGCCCATGCACTCGTTCAGGATGTCCTGGATGAGGAGCCCCAGCTCCGTGAGCTTGGCGTAACACTCCTCCACCGCCTCTCTGAAATTCGTGAAGCATCCGGAAATTTTCGTTCTAGAAATTCTGATGGTGAGCAATTTGAGCGTTTAAAATTGTATTTCGACTGACCTGAATCCGGCCGGCTCGGCGGGGTACACGTTGAACCCAAGCTTGGGATCGAACACCAACACGTAGTCACGTACTCGTTCTTGTCGGCCGAGTGCGCCGGCTGCCGCGCGTAGCCCGCCGGGAGGGGCGCGTCGGAGCCCTCGGCCGGGCGGGCCTTGGCCTTCTCCTCGTCCGGCAGCGCGAAGAAGGCGGCCGAGAGCTCGAGCGCGCGCGACATGAGCTCGGGCGGCACGCCGTGGTTGACGGCGCGGAAGAAGCCGTGCGTCCGGCACGCCTCGCGGACGGCCTCGGTGGCGCGGGCGACGCCGCCGCCGTCGTCGTCTTGGGCGAAGAAGGGTGCCAGATCCACCACGGGGAGCGCGCCGCTGGCCGACATGATCCGTCGCCTCTGGTTGCACACACTTTCAGTCTTCCACAATTGAGACCCACAACACGCGTACATGTACCCAATGTTCACTGGCTTCGCTAACAACAAGACAATGAGCCAGAAGCAGGAAAAAAAAAAGGAGACGGCGACGACAACGACGTCGGTGGGTGTGTCATGGATCATTTGGAAGCGTGCGAGTATTTTTTTATCAAGGACTGTTGACAATTAACATGAGATCATCATTGGGGGGCGGTGGTGGTTGTTCTTTGGAAGTATGCATCCAAAGCTGATAAAAAAGTATGCATCCAAAGCAACAGCAGTTGAAAGTTGAAATTCGTTCGTTCTGGTGCCACTGCCGTGGGTTCAGTAGGGGGATGCAACTCGTCAACTACCCGCCACAAGTATAAATATGAATTAATGATAAAATTTATTTCACAACCTTTATAATTTTTCGAGACGAATCTAACGAGTCTAATTATGTTATGATTAAACAACGCCACTACAAGAGAAATAATCTAATAACAAATTAATCTTAATGGATTCATCTCGTGATTTCCCTCCATTCGTGCAATTAATTTTATAATTAGTCATATTTAATACTCCTAATGAATCTTGAAGCGGACTCTAAAAATTTCTCAAAAAAATTCCAACCGAATTGCCAGATTGGCTGTCTGCGTCTGCGTGCTTGAAACGTTTGCAGTCCACTATGCGCAATCTGCATGCAGCTCGTGGCTAAAATGACCTCTTTTCGTGAGTGTTTTGATAACGGAATTTAAGTTCCCTTATTAGTTCGTGAATTCGGTGGACTTTAATTGTTCATTCTAGATGCAAATTTTAACTGCAAGAAGTGATTATTGCACTTGCGCACACTAGTGGGCCGCCAGCATCACCTACTTCGTTTTCGATTCAGAGAGACAAAAAACGCTATCTAGCAGCCCATCCAGCCCAAGCCACGAAGTGCGTGCCGATTTTTAATTTTATTTTTACATTTTGCAAAAAGATAATTATGCCTAACTAAATTTTACAAAATAGCACTCAAACTCCTGTTCATCCAAAATTGTCAGATAAAACGGCGTTAACAACTTAACTCCGCTTTCATCTGGCAGTTGAGTGCTAGTTTTGCAAAATTTCGCATCCAAGAGCCTAGTTGAATTTCACTTTTCATATTTTCATTTAGCGATTTCATCTTTATATTTTGGCATACTTCAATAGACTAGCCAAACCCGAATTTAGTACACAGCCGCACAAACTCCTCTTGGATGGTTTGTGAAGGATTTTAATTCTCCATATCACCTATGATAAAATAGACATGATAAATTAGTTTCCACTTAACTATAAATTTAGGTGATTTGTATTTTTGTTGGATTTATGGAAAAGGGCGGGAGCACACCCGAATGACGAGCGGGGAGACTCGCAGAAAAATGGCTAGCGAGAAATCCAAGATACCGAACCAGATAAATTAGCAAGCCATATGAAGAGTATGTTGGATGAAATTTTTATTGGTTTTTTCGTTTTTACCTTACTAAATACTACCTCTGTTCTTAAATATATGACTGTTGATTTGTCTTCGTTCGTTTGACTATTCGCCTTTTCTACAATTTTTTGCAAATGAATAAACTAATACATTAGATAATATATATATAATGATACATACATATATATTTATTTATTTTAGTTAACTAATTTATTTAATACATATTGGTGGTCAAAGTTGTTGGAGTAAAAAGTGCTGCGTCGCTGGGGAGTAGATTTAGCTATTGTCGAAGTTGTTGGTTTCTTTAAAAAATTCAGAATCGTTAAAAATGGAAATTGCTTGATTGAATCAAAGAAGCTGGTGTCGCTCAGAGCGACGGCGAATCCACGCCTCACGCCACTCCTCGCCGCCCCCCCGGCCGCAAGGAAGGCGCGGCGAGGCACCAAAGACCTCCCTTCCTCTCCTCTCTCTCCACTGCTCTCCTGGAAGTTTTTGCGGCGGTGCCCATGGCTCTGCGGATCCACCTGCCTCACCGGATCGCGTGGGTCACCTCATGCGCCTCCGCCACGGATCTGCCGCCTTGGCGCCTGCGCCGGCAGCGGCGGCGCGGTGCCTCGGCGTGGCGGCGGCGGCTCGCGCCGAGAGGTTATGGCGGCGCACTGTGGCGTCCTCGTGCCGCCGCTTGGTCGACTGGACTTCGGTGTTGGGTGCACGGTGTGCCGGTGGTCGACGACTGGCCGGCCGGCGGCGGCTATGCGCGGTGCAGCTAGCCTGTGCGGCGCCCGCTTGGGGACGACGGCTCATGGCTGGCGGCGCCTGCCTTTGCGCGGCGACGGGCCATCTTGCTCTTCGGCGCCTCGGCCCGTCACTGCGGCGACGACGGGCTGGAGGGCCTTTCTACCGGATCTACATGCTATGGAGTGGTGGCGCCCGGTGGCGCGCCTAGTGGCGTGTTTCGTGGTTTGCCGCCACGCGCTGGCACTGGTGTCATGCCCTTCAAGGCGGCGTCGAGCTTCTCTGCGAGCCTTGCATCCCGTGTCAGGTCGTTTGTCTTCTACTTCGGGTGCCTCGGTTTGGTTGTCAGAGCCTCTCTTCCTTTTCTTCCTTTCTCTTCTTAGTTGTTTTGCCTTTGGAAAAAAAAAAGAGATGAGATTCTCCGAACGAGAAGAGAGGGTTTGTGTGTGGTGGCTCGTGTCGCGGATCGAGTTGTGGAGACCCGGTTCGATGTCCCAATCCGACTGAACCGATCCTTTATAGTTGTTTGAGTTGATCGTGTCGAGGTCCCAATCCGACCGATGAGTTGTTAAGTTGAGTGGTGCGTGTTGAGGTCCCAATCCAACCCACCGGTGCTTAGTTGTATGGTGGGCAGAGTCG
Source organism: Cenchrus purpureus (assembly GCA_022644695.1). Lineage (NCBI taxonomy): Eukaryota > Viridiplantae > Streptophyta > Magnoliopsida > Poales > Poaceae > Cenchrus > Cenchrus purpureus. The sequence continues at coordinate 5,442,764 of CP053463.1, read as the reverse complement.
CTCGGGGTTCTCTGCTTCCTCAGTTGTGCGGTCATCGAGCCAGTTGTATAATTTTTCACGATTTCATATAACCTCTTTTCTCTAACTTAAAGATTCGAAAGCCTTTCACCGTCCGTTAAAAAAAAATCTGCGCCTCCAGTCCGCGGCAAGGGCCCCGCCCCGCCCCCGCCCGCGTCGTTCACGCACGGTCGGAGTAACGGAAGGAGACTGGGAGAGGCCTCGTTGACTGGTCTCTCGCCTGTCGCCTCGTCCTCCTCCCTACCCCGCTCCCGCCCCGTGCTTTTCCCCTGTCGTTCGCTCGCGCCCCAACCCCGACTCCCAGCGGCGCGGCGCCAGAACCTCCCTCTGTAAGCTCGAATCCGCGCGCCGACGCTGCTGCTGCCGCCGCCGCCCCTCGCCGCCCAGGTAAGCGGCCAATCCTCTCTATTCCTCGAAATACTCTTCGGACCCCTTGTACCGCGGGGAGTTCGTATTGAAACCGTCCTGTTCGATTCCGGGAGCTATGATCCGTGCCCTCTTGCCAACCTAGTAGATCTAGATTAGCCTGCGAGGAAGGCGATTCCGGCAGTTCATCGGCTACCGCTGTTGCTAGTCTCTCGGGGAAACGGAGGCGTGGCCCTGTGACCTCTATCGGTGGATGGTGGGGCACCCCAAATTGTGGAAGTGGAACAGTGGCGAGTCCCGTGTACTGCTGGCGCAGAGCTTTACTACCTCTTTCTTACAGCTGGCTGCTTCAGAGTTCTATTTTTGTGGTGTTATGCATGAATGGTAGCGTTTCCTGACTAACTAGGTTGCCTGTATTATGCCTGCTTGCCATTTCTGTATGCCCATGCTTTGCTTCTGTGGTGATATGCTGCTTTTGTATGTAAGGCTGCTGGTCAATTGATCAGGACATTTCTGGCGTGCAGGGTGGCTTCTTGGAACGTCACATAAGAGTGGAAATCATATAGGTTCCTCGAATAATGGTTTGATTGATGGTTTGGTGCTCCTTAAAGCTGCAGATGCTGACTTGCACCCTCCGCATTAGCAGCACCTCTTCGAGATAGAGGTATGCTGCTGTATGCCTCTACCTGTGCGACGTAATCAACTGTTCTTTGCTATTAAGTTTAGCCATCCATTTAGTTCCAAAATCCGTTGAACCCCTATGTCACTATGTCATGTTCTTTTTGAATGCTTGGCTTTGGGTCTGTGTCTCTAGTTTTAGTAGGATCATGGGATGAATTAGGATGGAAAGATGCTTGTTGTTCATTTTCATTTAGCTTGTATCAATATGGTAAGCCTTGTTTATAAAAAAGAACACTGAAATGCGGATGATGGAAATGTAAGTTCCACACATGTGTTTTTCATCGCAATGCATCACTATTGGTTGTGTAAGGAGTAGGATCTGTTGACCAGAAATCTAGGTGCTTCCATTCATTTTGAGCATAAAGGTAGTTTTTTTTGTTTTGTGCCCATTGACCTGTGGTAGATGGTGGTACCATTTTTTGTTTTGTGCCCATTGACCTGTTAATATGAATGTTTGGTGTTAAGTACAAGCAAATTGCTCATACTGCCTGGTTCAATAATTTAAAAAATGGTTTAGTTTAGAATGTATATTCCATGCATTCTGCCATCGAGTGATCCTGGAAATTGACTTAGGATGTCCCTCTCATATTCTTTAATCTTCTGCTCCAAATTAAAAGCTAAAAATAATATAAAAAATGTCACTGACATTATCTTATGAATTGTGAAAAGAACACTATTTTTAAAAAACATAATACCTCTTGGCAATGCATAATCAAACTATCCCCTGGTTTCATATCTAAAAAGTCATCTACTATATGTACGCCAGTTGATTTTTTAACATTATTATATCTGCACTCTACTTCACTCTACCATGTGTTAAAGTTGCTGTCTCAGTTCCTTGATTTGTACTTCATATAATTCCGTCCCTTCTGTATGTGCAACTAATTGTTTCATTGATCGTATTAAGGTGAATGTCACTGCATATTCTGCTGCACTTCGAACTTTGGTAATAATGTTTGACGGTGCTCAGAAAGCTCAATACATGGATGGACACAGGGAAAGGTTCATTAGGTTGGTCTATTTACCTAAAGATATTTCTATAATGCTTGCACATCTATTTCAATACGCTCTGGCCTAGCCACACTTTGCATTCAGCATTGTCCTATTCCTATATATAATGAAAATCCTATTGTTGAAACATTTCTGTAAGTTTCATGTCAGCAGCAATATTCATAACTTGTTTTTTCCCATGCTTTACTCACAATTTTATATGTAAACACTGTAAGAATGTAAGAAATTACTCTTGAACTCCAACAAGTACAAAATTGTCCACTGTTTTAGTTTGTGGTACCCTAGAAACCTGGCATTTGTTGTAGCAGTCTTGTTAATATAAACAAGTCTTTGCCTCTGTACTTTTAGTGCTAATAATTTTGGTTTGATATGTAGGAGTTACCTTATATGAGCTTAAAAGTAAATGTTCCTTTCAAGTATTATAGACTTCAATTTTTCTCTTGCAAATGATCTCTATGTTCTTTGTGTTTTTCTTTGCAATTATGATCTTTATGTTCAATGTTTGAATTTGTATTATGACCATGTTTTTGTAGGCTGGAGGAGGCAAGCCCTAGGTCATCTGTACCTTCTGAAGTAGGAGGCAGCAGTACCTTGAGGTTCAGCATGCCTGGGTTTGGCTATGGTTCATTTAATGCACTAAGATCTTTCTTGTCAGGTGTCAGAAAGGGCTCTGGAAGACTCGAGTCACTTAGACAATCGCTTACATCTGGTGCTCCTAAGACCGCATTTGCGGAAGATCTTAAATCATTTAAGAAGAGTATATTTGATCCCCAGGACAAACTTCTTTTTCGGATGAATTGGGTTTTTTTCACGTCCTGTATTATTGCTGTTGCAGTGGATCCACTGTTCTTCTTCCTACCCATCATCAACATCAACAAAGATGGCAATACAACCTGCATTGATATAGATAAAACATTGGCAGTGGCATCAACAATACGGACAGTTATTGATTCCATCTATTTTATACGCATAATTCTTCAATTCCGCACTGCTTATGTTGCTCCATCTTCTCGAGTATTTGGAACTGGTGAGCTTGTGATTGATCCAGTGCCAATTGCTGTGCGGTACATTAAAAGTTACTTCATAATGGACTTATTTGCACTGCTACCACTTCCACAGGTACAAACCTTCATTCTTTGTGTCAAACAATGCGCTATTACTTGTTCAACGGATGTATAGTAGAGTGTTTTCATTTGTTTGCTGTTTCAATTTAGTCGTCAGAAATAAATATTGTTATATTACAGATTTTTACCATCCAAGATTACATATATATACAATTTTCAATTCTACCCTGTGTTTTTAGTTAGGTGGCCTGCCTTGTCGTTATCGCGGTTCAGGCCTGAAATAAATTAAATTTTATGTTCTGGAGATAGGCGGATCATAATCTTTATGACGGTGCAAACAATTAAAATGATGTGGCTGCACCACATACAAGAGAATTAGCAATCAAGGCATCTTAGTGGGGTGCTTCTTTATATTATATATAGATATGCAGGGGAATCTGGCAAACCCTGTCCTTACAGTTAAATTCCTATTCTTTTCAAAAAAACCATAATCCCCATGATCCAATCATTGAAATGAGACACCAATTGAATACTTTCGCTATAACTGAAGATATCAAGTTTGATCTCCTTGGTTCTCATTGCTCTTTGACAACAAAGAACATTGCATATCTGTGCATCTTGAAATACTATCGCTTCACTAACACTGAACAAGCATTTGTTACTTGCATAAAGCTATTCATCATTTGAAATATTCATGTTTTAAGCACTTCACCAACTGCCTGTAACTATCTCCTTGGTTATTCGCAGATTGTTGTTTGGAGATATCTCCATATTTCAGATGGTCCAGATGTACTGACTACAAAAAATGCATTGGTGTGGGTTGTCTTGGTCCAGTATATTCCAAGGTTGTTCCGGATATTCCCTGTGACTACAGATCTGAAAAGGACAGCTGGTGTTTTTATTGAAACTGCTTGGGCTGGTGCTGCTTACTATCTTCTATGGTTTATGCTAGCTGGTCATGTAAGTGTTTCCCCGTGCTATCCATTACCACATATTGTTCTATTATTTTTTGCTCATCAGAAGCTTGCAGAAGTATGGGGTTGATCTCTGTGAGATCTTACCTGAGATTCTCGAACCGATAACTTTTTAATCATTAAAAAATGTTTGTGTGTTGTATAGTTCAATGTAATCTGTTTAAACTCTTCACCCATCATGTTAGTTTTCTAGAAGTAAAATTAATATTAAGCATGCATTTTAGACATATCAGCATCTTCACATAATTGATTTTTGAACTTCTACTTGAAGGTTTTACTTTGTTGACCATTGATGATATTATTTTCAAATTCTTTCCACCTGTCACTGTTGTCTACATCATGAAATAGAAATACTCACTGCCAGCATTATCTGTCGAGATTGTCTCCCGTAAGTTTCTGTCAGCCAATCGTGTTGCCAATGGTTCATGCTGTATCTTTTATACTGTATCTTCTGCAGAAAGGGAATTCATTTGTCGGCAGTGTTCATTAACCATAATTTTCTTTAGGTCTCTACCTATTCTCTACGCTTAGTTAGTTATATGTGTGTTTTTGTTTGTTGCAGAATGTCGGTACTTTGTGGTACTTTTTAACCATCGAGCGTGAAGATGACTGCTGGCATTCATACTGTCGTCTCGAGGATGGATGCAATAGCAACTACTTGTATCGCAGTGGTAATCATGATGGCAACTATGGCAGTTGGTTTAACAGTACCCAAGTATTCAACCAGTGTGATGGTACTCAAACTTTCAACTTTGGCATCTATCAGCAAGCACTGGTGTCAACTTTGGCATCTATCAGCAAGCACTGGTGTCTGGAATACTTGGTCCAGGAAACTTTATCTCAAAGTTATGTTATTGCTTCTGGTGGGGATTGCAAAATCTAAGGTACTTACTCCCTATTCACTGCTTGAGAGATTCTCATGATGCAGAATTTAAATGTGTTTGGATATTCTGAAGCTCAGCAATGTCCAAAAAATGACCATGGTTTGGTAGTATTACAAGTGACTTCTCATTTGTTCCTAAGTGCATGTTAAATTCTGCTCACCCTTTTCTGAAAAAAAATATAGGTAACACCACTATGATCTCTGAGACATTTCATTTTTCTGCACAATGGCTACTTTAGAGAAAAATGTAGTGATATATTGGAAGAAATGGGAGTCTTAAAGCCCTAGGAAATATGAAGGGGTTCTGGGGGTTCCAAACATACTGAATTTGATGTGCACTATATAAATATGAAGTTGCACACTTAAACCAGTATAGACTATTTTGTGAGCTTCAAAACACATAAAGGCAATCCATGAGAGAACCACACTGATTAAACTTTGGTTTTGTAACTAAAATCTGCCCATTACGAGATGTATATGTAATGTTGGGAACTATGATTGTCGAGTTAATTTTAGTAATAAAAATACTCTGATGCGCTTTTCTTGGCAACCTACTTCATTTCAAGCTGTCCACTATTCTATCTGTTGGCTAATCCTGTACAGGATGCAGGGTTCCAAAGTAACCGGCTGGTTCCTTGTTTTCCTGATTAGTAGTGGGACCTACCGTAATAGCTGGTAAACTGGTGCTATATTGTCTCTGTCTCGAAGAATAATTTATAACACTTATGAAAATGAAATGAACAAAAGATGAATAGGCAATCCATGAGAGAAAACTGATCAGTTTGCAGCTGCCTTAGGTCCAATTTGTGCTTCATTTTGCTGAAATATGAATTCTAATTAGCCATTATCCCTGCTATCCTAATTTCCATTTCCATTTAACAGTACACTTGGTCAAGGGCTTGTGACAAGCACATACCCTGGAGAAGTGCTATTCTCTATTGCAATATGTGTCCTTGGATTAATTCTTTTTGCTCTCCTCATTGGTAACATGCAGGTAGAGTGATTTTTACCATTTGTTCTTTTGAGCCTTTTCCTCTTTATTTGCTTGATTCTAAGTTGAAATTTTACAGAGTTACCTACAATCAGTTGCTATACGCCTTGAAGAGATGAGAGTTAAGAAACGTGATGCTGAGCAGTGGATGCATCATCGTTCACTGCCACCGGAGATCAGACACCGAGTAAGGCGGTATGAACGTTATCGGTGGTTGGAAACCAGGGGAGTAGATGAAGAAAGTTTGGTTCAAACTCTTCCAAAAGATCTTAGGAGGGATATCAAACGTCATCTCTGTTTGGGATTAGTGAAAAGGGTTGGTTATTGCTGCTGAACCTATCATTTTGTGCTTTCTTCAGTTTTCTCCTTTTATTTCTGTTGACATTCTTTTATTTGCTGCTGATAGGTACCTTTGTTTGAGAATATGGATGAACGATTGTTGGATGCGATATGTGAGCGGTTAAGACCTGCACTGTACACAGAAAATGAATACATTTTGAGAGAAGGTGATCCAGTGGATGAGATGCATTTTATTCTCCATGGTTGTTTGAGAGTGAAACAACTGATGGTGGACGAAGTGGATTCTTTAACAAAGTCCAGCTAAAGGAAGGCTCTTTCTGTGGTGACGAGTTACTCACCTGGGCATTGGACCCTAAGTCTGGTGCTAATTTCCCAGCTTCCAGCAGGACCGTGAAGGCACTCACTGAGGTTGAGGCATTTGCCTTGTGCGAGGAGCTGAAATTTGTGGCCAGTCAGTTCAGGAGGCTGCACAGTAGGCAAGTTCAGCACACATTCAGATTCTATTCCCAGCAATGGAGGACTTGGGGGGCCTGTTTCATTCAGGCAGCATGGCGCCGCTATTACAAGAGGAAGATGGCAGAGCAGCGTCGCAAGGAAGAAGAGGCAGCAAGCCGGCCAAGTAGCAGCCACCCTAGCCTTGGGGCGACAATCTACGCCTCTCGTTTCGCAGCTAACGCCATGCGAGGGGTTCACAGACTAAGAAGCAAGGCTGTCCCCGCCATTGTCAGGCTGCCAAAGCCCCCAGAACCAGATTTTGGTGTCGACGATGCTGACTAACGAAGCAATGAGACTGAAGTCAGCTTGTGGTTGTACTTCACTGTGTCTATAGATTGTGTACAAAAATTGAAATACAGCTCAAGGAGATCATGTTTGTAATCTGTAAAAGCCCTGTAACCACGCACAGAACATAACGGAGGACCATGTCTTGTTTGATCTCTAGAGGAATGCAAATGTATAATTTTTGACTTATTAACCCAAACATTGCCAGATATAGCCCATTATCATCTGTGTTAAGTGACCTCATCTTCTGTGTTTTTTCCGTGTGAAGAGCAAAATTAGCAAAATTCGTAGTCGCACGGTTGCTCCACAGGATCTATTGCAGTTTGGACCCAAAAGAAGTGCCACTGACATCTCTCCATCGTGGGAAGTGGGAAGTGGCCACATCCCGCTTGTCTTGTGAGATGCTGCCCTTCCTCGTCCGCCGCCGCCGACGCCTCGCCCTTCCCTTCTCCACCCTACACCCGCCCACTCCCGCCGCCGCCGCCGACGCCCCCGCCTCTGCCTCCACGCCGCTTTCCTCTCTCGACGCCACGGCGGTGCTCGAGACGCTGTCCCTCTACGCCAACGACTGGCGCCGCGCGCTCGACTTCTTCCACTGGTCCGCCTCCCCCACCGGCGCCAACCTACCCGCGACCGCCGCCACCCTCGCCCGCGCCGTCGACATCCTCGGCAAGCACTTCGAGTTCCCGCTCGCCACCTCCCTCCTCCTCCCACCACGACCCCGCGCGCGGGGACCCCGCCTTCCTCCGCCCCGCGCTCCGCGCCCTCCTCAACCGCCTCGCCGCCGCCAATCTCGTCGATGACGCGGTCAGCGCGTTCAACTCCACCGCGGCCTCCATCGGCCTCCGTGATGAGGCCTCCTTTCACCTCCTCATCGACGCGCTCTGCGACAACCGTCGCATCGACGAGGCCGATCACCTGTGCTTCGGCAAGGACCCGCCGCCGTTCCCGCTGCGCACGAAGACCCACAACCTGCTCCTCCGCGGGTGGGCTAAGACCCGCGCCTGGGCGCGCCTCCGCCAGCTGTGGTTCGACATGGACCGCCGCGGCGTTGCCAAGGACCTCCACTCCTACTCGATATACATGGATGCGCTTGCCAAGTCAGGCAAGCCGTGGAAGGCCTTCAAAGTTTTCAAGGAGATGAAGCAGCGAGGCGTTCCAATTGATGTCGTTGCATACAATATTGCAATCCATGCGGTTGGGTTCGCAGAGGGTGTCGATTCTGCTGTAAGGTTGTACAGGCAGATGGTTGATGCCGGTTGCAAGCCGAATACTGCCACTTTCAATGCAATTGTCAAGTTATTCTGCAAGGAGGGGAGGTTCAAGGAAGGGTATGCGTTTGTTCAGCAGATGCACAAGGCTGGGTGCGAACCCAATGTGCTCACATACCACTGCTTTTTCCAGTACTTGAGCCGCCCACAGGAGGTCCTCGGACTGTTTGAGAAAATGCTTGAGCGGGGTTGCCAGCCAAGGATGGACACATATGTCATGCTCATAAAGAGATTTGGGCGCTGGGGTTTCCTTCGACCAGTGTTCATTGTGTGGAAGGCAATGGAAGGGCGGGGTCTTAGCCCGGATGCGTTTGCATACAATGCGCTTAGTGATGTATTACTGGAAAAGGGTATGGTAGATTTGGCTAGGAAGTATGACGAGGAAATGCTTGCAAAGGGACTCTCACCTAAGCCAAGGAAAGAGCTGGGGACTAAGTTGCCAGAAGCGGAGTCTGACAGTGATAATGTACTGAACGGTGTGCTTTGATTTCTGAGAGCTAGAAAGGGACAGCCCTTTGTTATCATTTCACCACTGGAGCTGATTAAAACAACGGTGTGATCATGCTCATGTTCCCAAATATATGTTGTTTTGCATTGAAGGAGATGTAATGCAAATTCATGGACTTTTCTTGAATTAATAGGATGGATCATATTGCATTTCTGTCAGTTAAAGTGGTTGTTCCTGGGACATATGAAATAGCAGGAGGTCTATGGATTGCTGGAAAAAAAAGGATTATGAGATGCTCATGGGGCTCCCACCCATGTTGACGTGAGTGAACTGAAGGACTAAGAATACCCAGCAACGAACCACAGCTCAGGGAATTTGTAAACGATGGTCTATGCCCATACTACTGAACAGCCTGACAGTGTATCATGGAACAGGAATGCTGGACACTTTTATTCAGCCAAGTCACTAAGTCAGCACATCATTTGCCACTTGGGATCAAAGTTGGAAAGAACTTCAGATCAAATGCGAATCTTCACTGGCTGCTGCTTTGGTACAAAGTTTTCAGTTTTCACAGTGCACAAACTGGTAACTCAACTTGCCAGCTTTGTTATAACAGTTGATCGTCAACTGTAACTCTTCAAAACATATTGGCAGCTTATTCAGGGGTGGTTTCCGCCTGTAATTCCTTGGTAAATATAAGAAACTGGTGGCACAGGCATGTCGAAGGAAGTACATCCAGGCCCATGAGGAGAAATTCATACAGTATATGTTTTGGAATATTTTGAAAAGAAGAAATTGGTAAAAGTCTTTTAGACCAATCAGCTTGGATTTCATGGAGGTGGTCTGGATCATTAAACAGAACATTTGTATGCTAGGTATTGCGCTGTCAATAGCACAGTAGGAAGAGAGGAATTGCTGTAGAAAGTCTGCATTGCTGGCTTTGCTGTGTTGTCGGAGCTGTCCGGTAGTTCTTCATTTTGTTTTAGGTTTTCCAGGGTTCTTTCGCAAGGAACTTGTTTTCGATTTTCTTGAACTGGCACATTAGCCATGCCGCCTCTGTAATATGACTCCCCTTCTTTAATGAATCAGCGGACGAGCAGAAGTTGGCAAAGGACCTGTTTACTGACATTCGATGTTAGAATGCGGTGTTCTTGGTGCTGGGCAGGAAGATTCCTGTCGGAAACTGTTAACATTTTAGATGCCTTGCATGAGTAGTAGTTGTTCCTAGCTGCACCCATCAGTCATCACGATGTTGCTAACTTGCTATCACAATGTGCTAGCACTGTGAATCTGAGCAGCAAGCAGGCAGGTCCGGAAGTAATCATTCTTTTTGCCGTCCAAGTTCTTGTTTCCCCCTTCCCCGCCTGCTCTGCTTCTTCTCCTTCCCAAAGATTCCCGTGACCTGTAACAGAGTCACAATGATGATATTGATTGAAATTGTGGGGATGTCCTGGAAACTGTATGGAACTTCTCCCATTTTCCGTGCCTGTAAGTAAGATCATGCAATTGTTGCCAAATCAACTCAACCTAATATAAGCCTGATCGGGTTGTTTTTTGTGCAGCATCCTTTAGCTAATATGTTGCAGATCAACTGACAGTGGTAAGGAGGCTACTACAGAGATGACAAGTTTTGCACGATTATGTTACATGGAGGAATTGTTGATGCCTCTGAAGCTGTTTGCAGTGTTACTTTGGCCCGTAGCCTCTCCTTTCTTTGGCTGCAAAATCCTGCAGGGAAAGATGTACATCGTTACAAGCTTGCAGTGTTCCTTTGCCTGTAGCCTCTTCTTTCTTTTGCTGGATCAGTAACATGGTAACTGAATTGTCTAGTTTTTAGCTGATGAAGGTCCTGTCGGTGAGTTACAGCAAGGCATCACCGGTGTGCACTCTTGTGACAATTGTGCTCCTGTAGGCACCGCCTCTCAACTATGATGTAAGATTAACTGTATCAAGGAACAGGAATGCTGCACATACTTTTTTTGTCAGCCAAGTTAGCATATCATTTGCCATTTGGGATCAAAATTGTAAAGACAGTTCTGATGAAATGTAAATTCTTCAGTTGGTTGCTCCCTTGGTACAAAGTTTTTACAATGGACAAACTGCTAACTCAACTTGTCAGCTTTGTTATCACAGTTGATTGACAACTGTAGCTCTTCATAACGTATTTGGCACACAATGGCAACTTGGTCAGGGATGGATTCTCTCTTGCCTCTGCCTCGTAATTCCATGGATAATATCAGATACTGGAGGCACAGGCAGATAGGCATGTTTGAGGAAGTAACATCCTGGCTCATCTTTTTTTTAATCAAAGAACTTGTTTTCAATTTTCTTATTGGCACATTAGTCATGTCGCCTCTGTAATATGATTTTTGCATGCTACTGCCAAGTCAGTGACAATCAAAGCCGGAGTGGTCATTTAATTTAAATTGTAGGCATGACCTGGAAACTGTATGGAGCGTCTCCTGAATCCTGATCACGAAAGTGCTGTCAGATCAACACAAGTACACAACCTAATATAGACCTTATGGGGTTGTTTTGTTCAGCCCTTGTTATCTAATATTGCAGGTCGATCAACTGACAGATATAAGGATGCTACAGAAACGACAAGATCTGCATTTTCGGCATGATCATGTTTCATGGAGGAATGGCCGGTGGCTCTGAAGCTGCTTGCAGTGTTTACTCTGGCCTGTCGCCTCCTCTTTCTTTTGCTGCAAAATCCTGCAGCTGCAGGGCAAGATATGCATCGTTACTACAACCTTGCAGTGTTCCCTTATCCTGTAGACTGTAGTCTCTTCTTTCTTTTGCGGGAATCTGTAACACGGTAGCTGAATTGTCCAGTTTTTAGCTGATGAAATTCGTGTGAGTTGGATTAAGCCATCACCAGCAGTTTTGTGACAAAAGTGTGCTTCTGTTGCCACCACATCTCTCAGCTGAGATGTACGAACAACAGCTGTACATGTCCTTAGTTTCTACGCATACTAGGCCACCGGTACATGTCCAATCCAAAACCGAACCGAACTGTGTTTGTCAATTCGCAGACATCATGTTGGACGCAGGTCTCTCCGATACGGATGAACTCGTTCGTAGCCAGGAGCTGCTCTGTGGTGTGGACAGACCGTTCGACCATGTGGCTACGGGCGTACTCCTACAGTACTTGTAGGTCCATGCATCACCCCCCCTGTTCTGCTTAATGCTCATCCACCAAACTGTCGACAGCCTCACCAGAACGGCAGCGGCTGCCTCCCTGCCGTCTCCGGCCACGGGCACGGCCTGCTCCCGCTACCCTCTACAGGGCGCTCATGGCCATGTCTGCAGGCGCGCGTACCGGCAGCTACCGCATTGTCTCTCCCTGGGGCCGAAGGACTTGCCTGAGATCGAGACGGGTCGCGTACGTTACGTACTCGCGCGCGCGCAAGGCGATGAGCTCCGTTCACAGCCGCCGCTCGCTGCAGCACACCTGGGGGGTCCGGGCGGCGTGGCTGGAGCCGTCCGTATCGGCCGGGACCATCCCGGGAAGGCAACGCAGTAATGGCGCCGTGCCGACGGCCTGGGACATGTCGACGACACGGGAGCCCCGTGGGGTCACTGCTGGCGACCACGGCCACGGCGCGTGCGCGCAGGCAGCGACGCTCGTCTCGATCGCGCTCGCGGCCGTGTCCATCCGGGGACGACAGGGCGGCGTGCGCAGGCGCTCCGGGCGATAGCGCCGCGCGGCCATGAGCCACGGCCAGCCCACGCGCGGGTAACCGTCGGTAGGGGGCGGTAGAGTCGCCGTGGAAAACGAACGCGCCCGGCCGCTCAGCCGGCATCGATCGTTGCACCGGCCGTGACGGCGGGCGGGCTCCAACGATCGATCGATCGGCCGGCCGGTCACCTGAGATTCGATGTCAGATGTCCACGGCCCATCGTTGTCGTATCGGATCACGGCGAATTTATCGCACGCATGTTTTCCACCGTCGGATCATGCAATGCACGGATTGGATCGCGATCGCATCACCAAACTGCGACCTTGTCATGCCAGTTTCAGCCAGGCAATGACGTGCAACGACGACACCCACGCCGACCGCGACGCGGGACGGCCACGATGCTCTCGCGCGCCCGGCACGTACGGCCCACGCCCGACACGTACTGTTCGGCCGTCGATGATGGGAGCAAAGGCCGGCAAGCAGGGTTGTACGTGGTGGCGAGGTCATCCCCGCCGCGCGCCGCCAGAAAAACAGGCCATATGGCCGATGAGTTCGATCCATGGACCATGACGACCTCGCGATCGATCGATCGGGCATCGCCGTGGGTTTGTAGTTGCGTCGCCGTCGCGTCGCGTTCGTGACAGCGGCGGCTTATGGCTCCCTACTACGGCCGAGACGGCTGCCGTATAGCAGGCTATCGCCGGCCGGTCACCGGTCGATGAACAGCGCTGGTCGGTCGGTCGATCTCTCTGCTGATCCGTGACCGGCCCGGGCACGCGGCGAGTGATGGAGACGACGACATGATGTACGTACGTACCGGCCGGCCGGAAAACAGCAGCTGGGCTCCTCGAATTGACGACCTAACCGCTGCTGCATTAATCCACACGGCGGCTCCTTGTATTGCATTGCGCCCAATATTGGCTTTGACATGATATATCGTCTCGAGAACGAGCTTTAGCTCGGTTGGTAAACATTAACATGGCACGCCACGGTTTGGATTCGAATCATCGAGCAGTTTATCTCAGCGGAGATTTATTCTCCGAAAATCTCCTGCGTGAAGCGGAGACTTCTTCTTAATGAAAACCGTGCAGTATTAACCGCTTAGTTTTGACATGATATATCGTCTCGGCGCACGTTTTGTCTTGCCAAATGCCAAACAGTACTACAGTACCTAACATATATTTTACCACCTAATTAAGGTACTAGCTAAACGGGCACTTGGGGCTCGGCGTGCGTTTTCCATGCTTGTAGACAAAGTTTTTTTTTTTTTGTGTTGTGACTTGTGCTTGTAGACAAAGTTTTGGAGTTTGGAACGTGAGTGTAATTCTGCATTACGAATAATAAAACATTTCCTAAAAATTCAAATTCAAATTCCTGCGGTTATATATACCAGCTGGGCTGGGCTCTAGTACTAGTATTATAACCTAAAGTATACGGAGTAAACCCTAAATTACCTTTGTCACTGTGTAAAACATATCTCTAAAGTACTCTCTGTCCTTAAATAAGTGTCGTTTACACTTCCCAAGTAACAACTTTGACTAATTTTATATTACAAAAATATTAATACCTATGATACATAATTAGTATCATCGAAAAGATATTTGAATCTAGTTTTTTAACAAAATTATTTGAAGACATAAATATTGCACATATTTTCTACAAACCGAGTCAAATTTATAGCACGCACACCAACGACGACACTTAGGCCCTGTTTAGTTGGGTGAAAAGAGGTGAAAGTTTTTGCATTGAACCGCGTGCGTAGAGAAGAAATCTAGTTGAGAAATTTTATAAGGCATAGTAGAACATAACACGGTCTTCCATATAACACTTTGACTATTTCATTTAACATATATTATATCTCTTATGGTTATAAATTTATAATCATGGTAAAGTATATTTGATAACAAATCCAACCATATAAAATTTACATCATAAAAATAAAAAATAATAGTCAAATGAATGGTAAAATATTGCAAATTTTGAATCTTATAATATTCGTGCACGCCTTATAAAAGTGAAAGGAGGAAGTACTATATATATATACTTCCTCCGCCTCAAAAAGAAAGGCGCCTGAATAATAATCTGGGACATGTTAAAAAAAAAGTTTTATAAATGATCTTGCTTGCCCGTGTTTATTTGTCCTAATTGGCTGAACCAATGACGTCTTTATGGAACAAATATTGAATCTTGGAGGAATTTTTTTGAAACGAGATTTTGTTTGTAAAGATAATGTCACCATTTATTGAAACAGACACTTATGTCATCGTTAGTATAGAGTAGGTGTGCATAATTGAAAGAAAAACTCAACTTATCGGTTTTTCTTGCAGTATTATTATAATAACCTGATGAGCCGATACGGGAAAAAACAACAAAAAACTGTGAGCTGAAAGCTGATGAATGGATAATGCTTACGAGCCGATCGATCGAGCCCCGCGGCCTCTGGATCGTAGCCCTCTATCAGACGTCCAATCCGTGGCGCCGCGCATCAAAAACCGCGAGGGCGCGAGCGGCGCGCGTCGTCGCGACACGATCGATCGCGTCGTCGTCGTACTATCCGTTTCCCGGCCGTCTCCTTGAGCCAAGTGGCACAGTGCAAAGCGGGAGCATCCACCGGAAGAATGAACGAAACCCGGAAAGGGGGCTAGGGCCGGGGCCTTCACCACCTTCCTTTTCGTGCGCCGCGTCGTCGTTGCACGATCGCCCCCCGTGGACGTCCTTTTGAGGTTGGAGCCAACATTATTTGACGTGATCGTCTCTTCGTGCGGACAGATAGGGCCCTTTTTGACTGCCTGCGCCGGCCGCCGCTGCGCTAGCTTCTCAGATGATCGGCGTGTGCTTCGCTGGATGATCCATATGGCTCGGACGCAGTGACGGAGCTCCGGGTATGACAGGTATGCACCGGCGTACTCTACCCTGCAATTCCGACCAATGCAAATATATATACATATTTTTTAAAGAAAACATGTGATTGTGTTGTTGCTGCATGACTGATTACCTGAAGTTGAGTTGTGTTACTTAGTGGTTAGTGCACATATACCGATTTATATTATTAATTTTACTATTATTATCAAATTAGTAAAATGAAAGTGCCGAATTGTATATGAATTTTTGAGTGGCATACCCTAAACTAAAATCCTAAATTCGCCACTGCACGGACGAACATCAGCAAATGATATTTTTTTTCTCTAATAACAAATTAGCATACACCAACCACCAGCCACCGGGTGCCAAGAATGAAGCTCACTATTTGCTTGCACGCTTGTGCAGTACTGTATTAGTCATGAGCTGACACTAGCATATATGGAAGTGTATATAGTTAGGGGTACTAGTAGCTATGTTTAGTTCCAAAAATTTTCCCAACTACCCGTCACATCAATCTTCCGACACCGACAGAAAGTATTAAATACGGATTAATGACAAAACCCATTCCATAACCCCTACCTAATTTTTCGATACGAATCTAACGAGCCTAATTATGGCATGATTAGACAACGGCGTGCTAAACAATCTCTAATGATAGATTAATTAGGCTTAATGGATTCGTCTCGTGATTTCCGTTCATTCGTGTAATTAATTTTGTAATTAGTCTAATTTTTTACCTCTAATAGATCTTCGAAGGGGCTGCCAAAATTTTTTTGTCAAAAATTCTGGCAACTAAACAGGCTCATACCTCACGCGCGCGCGGCGTGCGTGCCCGGGCTTTGAACAGCATCTGGTCAAAGGCGCCGTCGAGATGGATCGCCAGTTCGCCACCCACTTGGACTTGGGGCAGTGAGACTCCACCTGAACCCTGATCCGTCCACACAGGAGCACCAAAAGCTTTGAATTGATGAGCCTATGATACGCCTATACATGCATGCCCTTTGGCCAAGTTCCAACGTGCCCAAACTCCCACGCCCCCACCTGATGGCCAGCGCCATGCCACCACCCTCTCTTCCAATTACCTGCGCCTCCATCGCCTTCTACTTCCACACTTCCAATTACCCACCTCTCTGCAGCTAGCAGTGCCAACTTTTACCATGCACGCATGCATCGTCATAGTTTAAACTTTAAACTAACAAGCAGCCTCCTCTTTTATTTAAAGGTATCTTTAATTTCTAGTTAAACTAACACCTGAACTGACATGCACCCACTACGGGGAGAGAGGGGGACAGGGTTCTTGTTCATTACAAAAGCTTGCAGCAGCTAGGACAAACAGGGAAGCTATAGCCACAGTACGGGCTGGTACACTTAACACTCCATTATACAAAAGGTTACATATAAGCGAGAATTTGACCTTCTCAAAAGAATGGTATTTGGGGCCTTTTTCCAGTCACAGAGGATCTTGTACATGTGGATCTAATGATGCACACAATATTCTAGTGTTTCTGATCGATGTGCTCTCGATCGAGAGGTGGTAGGGGCTTAACTAGTTTTTAAAATGGGTTAGTGTAGGTCATATCAGATCATCGCAGTAGGGGGTAGTATATCCTAATCCTGCATGCATGTCCATGCCCAAGAGACAAGGCGATGTGCCGGTCCGATGGAGAGCCACAAGATCAGGTGGTACATGGCGTGTTTGCTATGAGCGGCATTGACTCGGTTGGAACTCGGGAGCTTTGCCTTGGGAACGAAATTTTGTTCAAACGAACGTACGCTCCATTCACATTCTTTTTGTTTCTCCATCCTGTGTGCACGTACCATACAAGAACAACAATGCCATTATTGCAGCTCCTATATATATGACCACACAGTTTTCCTATTAAAATGCTAATTTAATTAGATGATGCATGTATGTATATCTACTCTCTCCGTCCCAAAAAGCATGTCATTTTACATTTGTCTTTAGTCAATTTTTCTTAATTTTGATCAAATTTATAAAGAAAAATATAAATTTTTATGACATTAAATAGACATATTATAAAAATAGATCTCATGATAAATCTAATTTTACTTATTTCATACCATAAGTGTACATAATTTTCCTATAATCTTGATCAAAGTTAAAAAAAAAGTTTGACTTAAAACAATCTTAAAACGATATGCTTTTTGAGACGGAGAGTACATAAGTTTTACTCCAAGAGAACATCCAAAAGTCAAAATGCAGTATCTATAGCAGTTACCTGCTTCTGAATCAGTTATGATAACATATCTGGATCCAACCGTACTTGCAATGCAAGAAGCTAGCAGGGACCATCCTGCTTCCTGCCGCCTCATCTTCTGCTAAAGATTCAGAAACTCCAGGGGACTTTGGACATCGGAACAGTAATCAGAGGTAGTAAGCCTGTTAAGACTCAGCTCCTGCAGTTGAGTTTGGAAACAGTAATCAGAGGCAGGAAACCTACTGCTCCGGTGTATTTTTGTAACTGCGTCGGGACAAGTAGAAATAATGTAAATTAGGCGGGCACCAAGTTTTGGGGAACATCCTTCCTTAAAAGTGACAGTCCAAAACTCAAGATACAGCCATGCATACAGGTCTGGATTAAAGAATTAGCTTCGATCCAGCGTTCCTAATTGTTTTTTTTAACATGTCCTTATTAATTGGGGAGTTTGACATGTCAGTTGCTCGATCAGCAAGGCCCGGGAGACCACTGCCTGTGTATAAATATACAGGCGTCGTCTCTGAGGTCACGCAGTCTCAGGCTTGCCGCTTTCTCGGTTAGTTGCTCCCATTCCCGACTCCTACTGCTCGATCTACTTCTCAATCAGCGGGGACACAAACGACCACCGCATCGATCAGCTGGTTCCTCGATCGATTTGTTTGGATCAGCACAGAGAGATGAGGACTTGTGCTGTCGCCTTTGCCGCTCTTCTGCTGCTTCTTCTGGCTACAAGAGCACATGGTATGCTTGCTGCTTCATGCATGGCTTCTACTCACCATCTCCTCCATTAGTGGCTCCTTTTGAGGTGTAGCCTGGACTGATCTGATCATTATTCTTTCTTATTTCTGAACACGTACAGGAATCAGGCTGGACAGACAGTTACATGAAGCAATCAACAGCAAGGTCAGTATATATATGAGCTTCTGTGAGACTTGATTGAAGAAGCATTTCTTCCTGCGTTATTATGAAAATTAACAACGACCTAGATTTGCAGCTGTTCTTATTTGTCTCTGTTCCATCGATCCGTATCCACAGGAGATGGCCGATCCCAAGTCCGGCGCCGGCGAAGCGTCGTCCATTGCTGACAACTCAGTGGAGAAGAAGCACTGCACTCCAGATGGGCGTTGCTCAGGTACTACAACGAAGCAGATGACTTCTGCTACTACTGTTGTCGTTGCCAAGGATAGCGAGGTGATGATCAGTGCGCATGCGGCACCAAGGTTCCATGAGGATTACTATGGGCCAAGTGGCCATGAGCCTAATCACCACTGATCGATCGAGCTAATAGCTGTCCGATCGATCGAGCTTATTATTACCTGCATTTACCGCCGCCGTAGTTCGTCTCTCTTGAGTTCTGATATGCTTCATCTTGGCCTGGAGAATGTAAAGGGGGGAGTATGCTAATGCTAGCTGAGTAGCTGTAGCCTGTAGCACACTATTCTGTTCTCTACTCCATCGGTGTTGTGTACTTGGAATCTAGTTTATTCAGCACATTTCAGTCTGCACGGAGTTTCTCGCTGCTTGATTTCCGGTGTGGATGCATGGGTTTGTTCACGTGCGAGACCCACACGGTTCCACTCTCTGATGCACTGTTAAACTAACGATATGATACTTGTAGCACGGAGATGCGAGAAATAGTAAACTCAGCATGTCAGTGTAGTCGCTGGCTACGACGGCTAGGCGTCAGTACAGTAACATTTCCCACATCTCGTTGTGCAGTCAAATTGCACGTACTAGCAGTAAATAAAACAAGTTGCTGAAAGATAAAATATTCTTTAATTAGGCAGCCTTTTTCGTCGTCGCATCTTTTACCTTCCACCAGCAGCTTTTAAATTTTAATCTAACAGGTTCTTGTAACCATTGGTGCAGGAGCAAAGGTGAAAAAGGCTCCTCTGGTGCACGCTGAAGAGACGACGACGGCAGAAGCGAAGCAGCAGCAGCAGGTCAGTGTGTTTTCATGTGCTTTTCAGGCTACCTGAACATTCTTACAGCGGTCATGTCACCATGCACGCACACATTTCTCACCTCCCATGCACGCATGTGTATGTACCCCGATATTTACCGCGCGCGTGGTCATTTGCAGGTCAGCTCGACTGGAAACGGTCACGCCACGACTGTCGACGACGCCGAGGCAGCGGCGGCGAGCCTTCCGCGCGTGGCGCGGCAGCGGCAGCAGACATACCCGGACCTGATGGACATCGCCGGCATGGACTACTCGCCGGCGACGAGAAAGCCTCCCATCCACAACTGAGCGCCGCCGCGGCGCCGGCCGGCCGGCCGGCCATACGCTGCTTTGGTGGTTAATTCAGAAAGAGATGAGCACGTGAGTGGTGCACGCACGCAGTACAAGTAGTAGCTATAGCTGTAGCTAGTTAAGTTGGTGCTTCTTGCGACTGGCCTATTAGCTTTGTTTGTTCATTAGTTTAGCTAATACTAGCTCTCTATAGCTGCTGCATGCTAGATAGCCGTAGTATGTAGTGGCTATTAGCGAGTAGTGCTCCGGCGAGAGAAGATCCTGATTCCCGATCGACGACCCTGCTGAAATAGAATAGTGCGTACAGCTAGTGACCCATGGATGATACTGGACAGCGTCGCAGGAAACGCTGCACCTTTTGTGACGACGATACTACAAATCTTGGCGTTTCTCTATCACCTCTCGATCGAGTCCCCCCGCATGCAGATGTCTGTCTGAGTCTGACCGCATTTGCAACACAACACCCGCTAATTAATTTTGACCGCGTCTCGATCGCCTTCAGTAGTATTCACCGATCCCATCATGATTTAATCTGACACTATTCTCTCTAATCTCAATCATCACTGTGATAATCTACCAGTAATTCACTAAATTTGAAGGTGACAGTGTGGGGGGTTATTAATATGGCATTAACCAAAAGCGCGCGCGCTTGCAATCAGGAGGATGGCCGGGTTGGTGAGACGACGGCGATCGACAAGGAGGGGTGTGTCACATGCGGCTGCTCTCTTGTTGCGCTTGATTAATTAGGCGGCCGGGTGGTGGGTTGATTAAGCCGTAGATCACGCGCAGGTGCGTGCGTACCGCGCGAGGCCGCCCGTACGCGTACGCACGGCGCCGGAGCCGCGCGCGGACGGACGGACGGGGACGGTGGCCGCCGGGTCGGGGACGGCACGTTGCTGTCGCGCGCCCGCCGAGCCGCGTCGCTCTCGGTCCGGCCGGCGATCGCGAGGCCGATTGGGTTGGGCGGGCGGGGGCCCGGGGCGATACGTCTGATGTGGGCGCGCCACTCCGGCGACGGCGATGCGGTCGGCGGCGTGCCGGGGTTGCGGGGCCGGCGGCCGCAAGCCCTGCCGTGGTGGAGCCGCGCCTTGTGCCGACGCGAAAGCCGGGCGAGATAGCGAGGCGCCGCGCACCGACCGTGCCCACGGAAACGTCGCCGCGCTCGCTGATCGCCTTTGACGCGCGAGGAAGATCGCCGATCGGGTACGTGCTCCGGAAGCCACCGTCACGTTCCGGCCGGTCTTGCGTTAACTTGTCAACGGTCACGCGTGCGTACTCTACGCCACCGCAAAGGCCCGTAGAAAAAACACATGAAGGATGCCCATGCCCAGATGCTGTCACCGGCCACAGTAAGATTCAGAGCTGGTTCTTCTGATGATCGCTACAGTGTTGGAACGGGGTCTTCACTCCTCTGCCGCACATGTATGCATGGCATGATGCGCGCTTTGGGACGTGTATCTACAGGTCCCCGGGCCGGGAGTACAACAGTGGCAGCCACCGGATGCAATGCAATGCAATGCAACGCATGAGCGATCGAGAGCTCTGACGGGAGGGGCATTTGTTTAGTGCTCCACTGTATTCTGTGCTCCCGTTTTTTGTAGGAGTATGGCTGTACGCTGACAACCACCTGACGCCAATGATCATTGCCTGCCCTTCTGACCTTCTGAAGCGAGAGATAACGGCGAGCCGCAGCGGCCGGCCGGGCATCGCGGGCGGAACAAGGCGGATGGATACGTTTTTTCTTCAGCGAGCGCCCATCCTGGCGACCAGAGAGATATATAAATCCTAGTAGATCAGAGAAGACTTCAGAGCCTCCTGTTGTGATTTTCTCCAACATATAAACTACTCGGGACGAACTGAAAAACCAATCTGTCTCCTTGAGTATATTATGTGCTGATCAGAGATTCAGAGCTGGTAGATTATCTTATTAGTTTTTTCTTTCTTTCAACACTTCTTCCGTTCCAATTTATAGTTCGTTTGAATTTTTTAATATCACATTTAACCACTCATCTTATTCAATTTTTTTAAATATCATATCTTTTGTTGTGGTTTCATTAATAAAAAATTATTAAAAATAGCTGAAATTTGATTATGTTTGAATTTTTGTAAGTAAGACGAGCTGTCAAACTTGGAGTTAAAAAGTCAAACGATCTATAATTTAGAACGGAGAGAGTTTTTTTAGCAGCTTTGAGTGTGGGATAGTTCTAATCTAGTTTTCCATTCTGCAGGAAACTATGCCCTTGCATTAAGTCAAAGTCAAAAGAATGATATTTTTTTGTACTTTTCTCACACCAAATCAGCACCCGACCACTCGCCATCAATCAGCAGTACTTTTCACTCACAATAAATCAACCAAATCAACACCCGCCACTAATCAGCAATACTTTTTACTCACAATAAATTAGCATCAGCCAGCTGTCACCAGCCAACCGAACAGGCGCACCATGATGGCCTCTGTAGTCTGTGTTTTTTCTGGAATTGTTTTATCAAAACAAATGTATCATTTTTTTTTCTTTTTATTCACTGGCCAGGCCCGGCCTCCTGGCCTTTTTTGTGAGGTATACCAGCCCATTGGTTTGTCGTCCAAGTTAAAGACAATCGTGGGCCTTACTTTTTCGAATCTATCTTGGGCTAAATGGGCCTACTATACGTGTTACGTCAAAACTGCGCCCACCAATCCTCCAAATGCACTTCACAAGCCATTGCTGCTATTTTTGGCATGGCTGTTTTGGAGGTGCGACAGCAGGCAGGCAGGTCAGGGAGCCTCCGTCCCCTCCGTCTCCGGCTATCGCACTCCCAGATGGGAGCAAACACCGAAACGGGCCAAGGGGACACGAGAGAACACACGATGTGAGAATTCCCCACGCGCTGCATCAGCCGGATCCCTGTGAAATTCCGTCCAACCCCTACCGTTGGTCCATCTATCGAGGCCAACTGACTGAGCACGAAGGTGGGAGGCGAGACGGCCGGCATCTCCGGATGGCGCCGGCCTCCTCCTCGCCTGCCGGCGTCGCGTGTTTCGTCGTGCTCCTGCTATTCGCCGGCGCCTCCGTTTCGCAGGGTTCATTTCAGGACAGGAGTGTTTTGTCAGGTGCGCGATGTCGTTTTGGGTGCCTATAGATAAACTTGATTCATCTTTTCCGGTATCATTCTCTCAATTTCACTCAATTATCAAAATCATTCTCCCATGCATTATGGCATTTTGAGCGTCTGTTGAATTGAAATCCCCTTCGTTTGTGACCTTAATTTATTCTGCACAAGCAAATAGATTTTTTTCTTCTACTGTAAATTGTGATGACCAATTGAATACGCACGGCTCCTAACCTGCCCACCACGAATTCGAGCAGATGAACAAGGTAGGGGGATACTGGCTCTATGGAGGAGATCGCTTGCCGACGCTGCTCCTCCGGCCAACAATTCCCTCGTCCTGGCCGCGGCGAGGACTCACCGGAGCGACCCCTTCGCCAACCTCACCGCGTACACCGGCGGCTGGAACATCAGCGACCTGCACTACTGGGGTGTACGGCACATCGCATCCTATGACTACACCTCATATTTTTTTCAGCGTTCCATACAATGTCACCCGTTCGTCTCATCTTCCTCTCCTGCCGTCCCCCGTTTCTCTGCAGTCCGTGGCGTACACCGCGGTTCCCCTCTTCGCCATCGCCGTGCTGTGGTTCGTCGGCTTCGGCGCCATGCTCTCGTCATCTCCTGCTGCTGCTGCTTCTGCCGGAACAAGGACAACGCCTACTCGCCGTGCTGCTACTTCACGTCCCTGGCGATTCTCATCATCCTCACCCTTGCAACAATGTGATCACTACTCCTCTGTTCCATCGAACTACTACGTGCTAATAACGATCGTACTCGTTTGGTTCCGATTTCAGCTCCGGGTGTGTGGTCTTGCACTGCGGTAGTAACCTGTTCCACAACAGCACGATCAAGACCGTCGACTACGTCGTCGGGCAGGGCAACCTGACGGCGAACAACCTGAGGAACTTCGCCGGCAGCTTGGCGGCGGCCAAGAACATCACCATCGACCAGATCTTCCTCCCGGCTGACGTCCAGCAGAAGATCGACGTCGTCGAGGGGAAGCTCGACTCCGCTGCAGACGAGTTCTCCACTCGGATGCTGGAGAACTCAATAAGATCAAGAATGTGATGAACCACATGTGCGTGCTGCTGCTGCTGCTCAATACGATCTGCAGTCCGTTTTGATTCGAGCTGAACTTCCTGGTTTCTGGTTTTAGGGAGCACGAGTTGATGGCTACTGGAGCGGTGATGGGTGGCCTTGCGTTACTCGGATTCCGTAAGCATTTCACCTCCGACCTGATTCTGACAGGGACAGCTACCGGAGTCCTATCTCTGATTTGAATCCTGAACATTTTTCTTCTTTTGCAGTGTTCTCCATACTGGGGTTGCGGTTCTTTGTCTCCATGTAAGCAGTATTACCATTCATTTCATGGCCCTGTTCCCGTCTTTTTTCCTCATCAGTAGACATCCATATCATATCTCTGCAGAATGGTGATCGTGGCATGGTTCATTCTCACCATCACCCTCATGAGCTCCGGTGTCTTCCTGCTCTTGCACAAGTAAGCATGCAGATTGGAGATGCAGAAGCAGAACGTTCAAGCACTGAGAGAGAGAGAGAAAACCTAACTGTGGCCGTGCATTGGCAATGGCAGCGTGGTGGGGGACACGTGCGTGGCGATGGACGATTGGGTGACGCACCCGCAGGCGCACACGGCGCTGGACGACATCCTCCCGTGCGTGGACGTGGCGACGGCGAACTTGTCGCTGTACCGGAGCCAGGAGGTGACGGCGCAGCTGGTGGCGCTCGTCAACAACGTCGTCGTCAACATCTCCAACCGGAACTTCCCCCCGGGGCTCAAGCCGCTCTACTTCAACCAGTCGGGGCCCCTCATGCCCGTGCTCTGCAACCCGTTCAACCCGGACATGAGCCCGCGCGCGTGCGCCCCCGGCGAGGTGGACTTCGAGAGCGCGGCGCGGGAGTGGAAGCGGTTCGAGTGCGCCACGGCGGGGCCGCCGGGGTCGGAGGTGTGCGCGACGCCGGCGGCGTACGGCCAGATGACCGCGGCGGCGAGCGTCAGCCGGGGGCTGTACGAGTACGGCCCGTTCCTGGTGCAGCTGCAGGACTGCTCCTTCGTGCGGGAGACGTTCACGGCCATCAGCGACAACAACTGCCCCGGGCTCGAGCGTTACAGCCGGCACGTCTACGTCGGCCTGGTCATCATCTCCGGCGCCGTCATGCTGTCCGTCGTCTTCTGGATGGTGCACACGCGGCAGCGGCGGCGGCGCGCCATGGCCAAGCAGCTGTGAAATGGTTCTGGATGTCAAGCAGTTGTGGACTGGCAACCGCGGGGCTTCCTGTGTGAAATCTTGTGGCTCTGGTTGAGCTGTACAGTGTGGCATTGTGCATATGAAGTGAAAAGCGAAAGATGACGCACGGTTGATCGCTTGGGTAGATCTGCGAGTGCTATCATGGCTATGCCATTACGTTTGCCATCGATGCACGGTGAAGGAAAAAAAAACTTGGCTGTTCAAGGTTGGGAGATCCGGAGATGGGACGCCCGTGAGCTGGAGACCTCAAAGGCTTAGCGAGGACTGAGGATTAATTGAAGGACAAATAAATCAAGAAGTCAAGAACCCATGGGACCCTGTTTTGATTGTATCTAGGAATGACGTTGTCATTGGATCATTTAACTTAATGGTAATGATGATGGATATACGATGAAACCATTAATAAAAAACAATAATCTGCTGTTAAAAACAAGATTTAAGACCAAAATCATCTGGTGTTAGATCAATATTAGAAACGGGAAGAATTAGTTGTTATCATTAATTAATAAGATAATTGCCAACCAAATTCAAGTTGAATAGAACTTGAACTACCTCAGATAGTTTCAGTTCCATAATGCTCTCTCGTGATCTTTCGTATCTGATCTTTCAAAAACAAAAATATCCCTGTCTCTGTTTTAAGATCCACAATGTTTCGGACTGTTAAAGACGGAGGGAGTACTGTGTTTTTCATTTTTCAGATATTGTGGTTCTTCAAACCATTTTATCAGCAGTTGGGGCATTTTGTCAAAGTGTACTACAAAATGCTGTTGCAGTTGCATCTCGCAAGAAATTTGTGCGAGACCTGTTGTGTCACTGTGACGCTTAAATAATCGAGGTTGTACCAAGTAGCATTCACAGGTCCGACAGTATTAGGTGATCGTGACCACACAGTTTGAATTCCACTTGATCAAACATACTTCAGACTGAGCATGTTTGTTTAACCGTCTCCTTCACAGCTTCGCCTTTTCATTTCTACGAAACAATATGTTTCTCTAAAGGTCAAAAGGAAATGCCCTTTCTATGATTCGAATTTCAGACTGGAGACCGAGACGATCACGTACAAAAAGTTGTAGCAGTAGCAAAGTTATGCATCTTCAGAATGTGCAAAGGCTGTGTGCTCATGCTCGCAGTCATTACTCATTAGCCTATGGAGAAGTTAAACGTGATACGATGCAGCAGCAGCAGCACTAGCTCGTGCCGATAAAAGCAAAGCAGAGGACGTGACGAAAGTCACAAGCACCAACTGTGCCGTGCCGTGCCATTGCCCGACCTGGAGACCCCGGCAATGACTTGGTATAAACCCCCAGCTCCTCCCGCGATCATCGCCTCCAGCGCCGAGCAGAGAGCACACCTCGGCGGCGGCGGCGGCAAAAGCACAGGCATGGACTGGCACGCGTGGCTGTCGGGGGCGCGGCTGGAGCCGGCGCTGGTGTACGAGTACGCGCTGGTGCTGGCGCGCAACGAGCTGGAGGCCGACGACGTGGCCTTCTTCGACCACGAGCTCCTCCACAGCATGGGCATCTCCGTCGCCAAGCACCGCCTCGAGATCCTCAAGCTCGCGTGGCGCGAGCGCAGGGCCCGCGCCCGCGCCCAGACGTGCCCCGCCGCGCTGGCGCGCCGCGTCCTCGGCCGCGTCGCCAGGTGCGTGCGCGCGCTCGTGCGCCGCGACGACGAGGGCTACTCCACCGCGCTCGTGCTGGTCCCGAGCCAGCAGCCGCCCGACGCCGGCCGCAGCCCGGCACCGGCGGGCGGCGTCTCCCCCAGGCAGCAGCAGCAGCGCCGCGGCAAGGCGCTGAGGAGAGCCACCTCCGAGCCCAACAAGAGGTCCACGCCCAGGTCCGGCATCGGCGGCAGGGCCGCCGCCGCCGTGCACGCCGTCGGGGACGTGGAGAGCGGCGACGGCGACGAGACGATGGTCAGGTGGGACCGCCTGTTCCAGGACCTCAAGCCCAACTGATCGATCAACGCCGCCATGATCGAGAGGTGCGGGGACGATCAGTCACCAGTGTTTAGTGTGCTAATGATTGTGCCTACTATGTTTAATGTGTGAGCGAGTGTTCGAGTGATGTTGCATGTACATAGCCTATGATCGGAACTGGCCGTCGGACTTCTGGTTTGGTTTTTTGTGATGTTTTGTTTTGCAGTGAGGTTGTTTCTGTGCAATACAAAAAAGATGAATTGGTGATCTCTGCTTCTGTTATTTCGCACAAATAATTCGATCGTACTAGTTCATAATCTGTTCATTTGCCACAAGTTCTACATACATGAGCTATTCCTGAACCCTTGACATTTCAGACAGCATCAATTTGGGGGGTTGGTGGTCACTAGCTCTAGTGTAGTGGTTACTCGTAGCGTGGTGCGGGCATTTGGTGCCAAGTCCCAAACAGTAGGTGCCACCTTTGCCTACTGCCTACTGCTCGGTACATATTGAACGACCAATAGATGCAGAAACAACGTAACGTGCCCGATCCAGCCGATCAAGCGGGCACACCTCTGAAGGACTTCTTGCCTTGGTCTCGCAAGGCTTCAGTGATGAGCGATCTGAAGCACGAACGACAGGTTGCGCTGTCTGCCCAGTGTAAACTTCCAAAGAACGTTACCCAGACCAGCAGTCAGTACTGCGTTGTACAACTAACAGCCGTACAGTAATTCATGTCCTCAGACAAACAGTACAACCGACACCGTTGCAGTTATAATTGTTTCAGCCCAATTGGACAGCTGTGACCCTAGTAGCAGATTTAACGGATGTAAAAGCGGTTAAAATATTTCGATGTGTCCACGATGTACTGATCTGTGCTTCGAACCACCATGAAAGAGACTTCACGTGATCACGTGAGGAAGTTCCAACAGAGAGTAATTATCGAACCCAGTGCTTGCTTCCATTTCCAGGCAAACTACAATCTGACACTCATACAGTTCAGTATTCCTATAAAATGCAGAGTCCAACGAAACAAGAGCAATTAGCAGAATCCCCGTCTGCATCACTGGTTGAGGAAAAAGAGAGAGGATGCAGACACAGGAGGGGAGGGTGCCTCCAGCAGCGTCACCCGCTGCCTGGCCGATCGACCCGCTTGGCTCCAAGGATTGTTTCAGTATCTTCTATGCAGGCAGCCAGACAAGATGGCGGGAGTGAAGGGCCCGCGACCGCGGGCCCCACCTCGCTTCTCCATCATGCCTTGAGGAGATGTTCTTGCCACAATCACGACTAGCTACTCTTTAAATTTTTACTGAGCTTGATTGTGCCTCCTGCTTGGAGCACCGGAAGGAGCTCCACCGCGCCTGTGGAGCCCGCCTCGCCGCCGGGTCTTGACGGACCGCAGCCCCTCACGGGAAGGAGATGGCGGAGCACGCCGTCAGCCACAGATGGACGCCGCTCGCCGGATCCGCCCGCAGCCGCCGGGCGGTCGAGGAGAGGGCGAGGAGAGAGAGAGGGAGCGGATCGAGCGTTGGGATGCAAGAATGCAATATTTCTTCATTATACATATCGGCTTATATACTACTAAAAAACAGTCATGCTTTGTGCACTTCTGGAGAAATGAAGTGAAAAGTGAAAACCATGTGGATCCTTTTGCCTGCCTAAGTCAGTAACAAATGCCGGCCCAGACTCTGATTTTCTATACTTTTAGACTGACGATCCCCACATCCGAATACTGATGCTCTCCATTTTGCTTTCTTTCGCACAATCACAACTAGCTACTCTTTAAATTTTTACTGAGCTTGATTGTGCCATTTGTTAGATACTCAGGGCGATGATAAGGCAGCTAAGCAACAGTGCAAATATTAAAGTTTATGAATGAAGAAGATAAAAATGATATCTCATCAAGTCATCATAACAATAAGTACAGAACATGAACTTTATTGGAGAATAGATTTATCTATATCAGCTTATATACTACTAAAAAACAGTCATGCTTTGTGCACTTCTGGAGAAATTAAGTGAAAAGTGAAAACCATGTGGATACATATATAAACTTCCTAATTTCGGTTCATGAGATAGTGTTGTTGAAGTTTACTATGAATTAGGTAAAGTTGTATGAATGAGACATGCTAAACCATGAATTATACAGGCTGTACTTTACAGGAATCAAATGAGTCAAGTAGCATAGTGCGAATGGGGAACAAAAGCTCTATGATTCTAATAAAACAACTATATTCAGCTGGAGAGCATATGAAAAGGCATTGCAAAATGGAATATATTCTCAACAAGAGAAGTTAGTACATGATATATATAATACACCCAAGATTTATCGGTTCATGAAATAGTGTTGTTGAAGTTTGCTATGTTTTAGATTTGCTGGTAGCTCAAAGAGATATTGTATGGTTTAGCTAATACTATGGAGAGACAGCGGATGGGCGACTCTCGTTAATTTTAAGCACTCTAAAATTTCTCTTATTAAGATTGTTGTATGGTCTGTCCCTCCAATAGTGCGAATGGGGGAACAAAAGCTCTACGATTCTAACAAAAACAACTATATTCAGCTGGAGAGCATATGAAAAGGCATTGCAAAGGTACGTGGAATATATTCTCAACAAGAGTGTCAGCGAATTCAAATCTGTGCAAAAGGACAACATCAGTTGCCATAGTATGCTGAAATCAAATGTGTGTCATGCCTAAGAGATAACTTTAGAAAATGCTGAGATGCTAAGTAGTCAGATAAAGTGTAAATGGAGGAGTAAAAGTGCATGGCGGTCCTCAAACTTGTCTGTAGATCACTTAGGTTCCTTAAAATGTATTTCGGCTCCTAAACTTATAAACTGAACAGTAGAGCAGTTGATAAGATCAAACTTTATATTTTAAAGCAAGCTATCATTTTCATTAGCATATTTTCAGATGATGCTGGGATTACAGACTACTATCTACACTCACTGATTTCGGCTTACCAAGCTCAAATGTGCAGCAAGAATATCTTGATCCTGTCTGTCCTTCTCACCCTCAAACTCCACAAACTCATCAGCATCTTTTGGATTCATCATATCAATATTCTACACATACGGTGATTTGAAACACATTTTATTTTACTATAGTTAAATTATATATGTGTAAAATTAAGTTTTATCAATTTAATTGAGATGACAATACCTTTACAACATACGGCAGTGCCTCTTGGCACTCACCCTTCCAGCATTCCTCCAGAAGCATCCGAGCTCAAGTTTGACATCGAGCCAAAATGCATTTTGAGAGTATGTGCACAGTGCATTTCAAGTCATCTATTATTCCATGATGCATAAGCCAGGGGAGCAGCGGGCAGCCAAACATCAAGAGTTATCAATAGCAGTGTCCAGCACCGAGCCGATGAGCTCGCCCTGAGGCGCATTGGCGAGCACCATGGATTGGGAGGTGTACAGCTTCGTCCGTGGGAGGATCTCCGGCGGAGCCATTTCCGGATCCCACCCGATGGAGACGTCGAGGAAGCGGCCGTCGGCGTCGACCAGCGCCTGTGGCACTCACCCTTCCAGCATTCCTCCAGAAGCCTCCACCGGGCTCGCACATGGCCAAAGGCATTTTCACTACCAGCAGCCCGTGCGCGTGCACATGGTTAAAGATGCCTCTTTGGATAAGTCATCAGCGGCATTCACATGCTTGTGGCGATCGCGCGGCAGACCTGAGCAGCATTGGGCAGCGTACGGATTGGGAGGATCACGCGGAGCCATTTCCGGATCCACCGATGGAGACGTCGAGGAAGCGGCCGTCGAGCGCGGCGCAGGCCACCAATGTGGTCGGCCGGCGAGCGCGCGGGCAGCGCGAGCGCGGCGCAGGGCGGCGCGCGGCGATGGCGTGGAGGAGCTGGAAGAAGGTGGGCTTGGACAGGTGGAACGCGTCGCGCCAGGCGGAGTCCGGGAGCGACGGGGAGGAGAGGAGGCGGAGGAACCAGGAGGAGGGCAGCGGCGGCGACGGCGTGGGCGGGGACAGAGAGGGAGGTGAGGAGCGTCTGGAGGTGGAGCAGGAGCAGCGCGAGGAGGCGGGACACGGCGCGCGCCGCGAGAGGAGGAGCGGGTCGAGCGCCAGCGTCTGGGACGGCAGCAGGAGGAGGTCGCGGTCGGAGGAACCGCAGCGCCAGGGTGACGGAGGAGGCGAGCAGCGCCAGCAGCGAGTCAGCTGCGGCGGCGACTGGGGAGGAGGGGCGGCCGGATGGGGAGACGGCGCGGGAATGGGGCGCGGGTGTGGCGGGAGCGCGCTGCCGGAGGCGACCATCCTCGGGCGCGCGCCGCGCGCGTGAGGCGGCGACTGGGGAGGTGGTGTGGCGGGTTGCGTTGCTGCCGGAGGCGACCATCCTCGGAGGCGAGCGCGCGCCGCGGAGGTGGTGGTTGGCGGGTTTCAGGAGCTGACGGTAGCGGTGGTGGCGACGGCGACAGTGGGAGTGATGCGAGCTGCCGAGCTCGTTGGGTCGAGCGGTGATGGGCTCACTCGCCCGCCTCCGGGCTTGACGACGACATGGGCTTTTTTGCAGGTTTGCAGCTTGCGGCAGCGGGCAGCGGCAGAGTGGTGGGGAAAACCGGAAACGGGATGCTTTCTCGGGAGACGGATGTGACTGCCACGTCGTGTTGGATGGACATGCAATTAATTCGCAGTAATTTCGTGTCAGGGAGTCCAGATTGGGCTGCGTTGATGCGGACTTGTTGCTATCAGCGTCCGGCCCAGTTAAAAATTGGGCCAGGCTGCGCAGCAAAAGGAGGGAGGGGACGTAAACACTGTCTTTTTTTTTTCCTGGATGAAATCTTAATGCACGAAATTTTACCTGCTCCTTGAAGCTGTGATCTGAAATCGGTCTTGGTGCTAGATTTGTTTTCAATATCCCTGCAATTCTTGCTGCCTATTGCACCACATGATCAAATAACTTTTGAATTACGTGTATGTATATATGTGGACTAAAACTCTTATGTTCAATCCTTCAATTGCAATATCAAGTTACTTTGATTCAATTTCCTTGCAGTTCTGCATCACGTATCCTAGGATCAAGTGACAACAAAAACAAGCATCCCCTCAATGTCTCCCTTTGTTGAAAGCTCTATAATATAATAAGATGATAGAGCATAATCAGAGGATATATTTGTCACGCCAATGATACTTTTGGGAACCAACTATTAATAGGGGCCAGAGGCTAGCGTCAAGGCTCACGACGCCAGTACCGGATTCTCTATGATACGCCCCGGTGACTCCTCAGCCTAGCGAGAGGCCACCGCGGGGGTTCGAACCCGGGTCGCTTGACTGAGATCGAGCTCAACTAGCCACCCAGGAATCCCCCCTACCCCTTGGGAACCAACTATTGGAGCTCAAGAAATGGTGAATTCTTATTCCTTAACAACCTCGAAAATTCTTACCTCATCACCTTAATCTTACTACTTTGTTTTCATCGCCTCTCTCTCCCGCGGTCTCAGTCGATTGGTTTGAGATCAAAGTTGCCCGATCGAAATTTTGGGTTTGAATTCGATAATTCAAAATTTTAACCAATTTTAGCAATCTAAATAAATGGGTGACTAAAGGTTCATCTTGTGCATCTTAGTTCATTTAAATTGTCAAAATTGATCAAAATTTTTAATTGGTAGTCAAAATTTAAAATGATTAAAATTTTGATAAGGCAACTGTTGCCTCAAACGGGGCAACGGTGAATTTCCAGTGTGCTTCGGTTTTCTTTCTTCCCCGCCAAGTCTTCCGAGTCATCTTGACCGAGGCGTTCCCGACTTGCGCCCAAAGAAGATGGCATGATTACTGGCTAATTTTTTTTTATTCCGGATCCTTATCATATATCGTCACTGACATATATACCCCGCATGGATGGGTCCCACCAGAGCACGCGAGCTGAATTGGATTTCGCCTGGAATATTTCTGTCATAATGAGCAACGGGAAGAGCGCTAGTTAAATAGGCTGGAAAGCCAGGCCGTAAAGAGGCTCCAGGCCGTGGTAGCTGCGGCCCACGACTACGCAGCCTGCTCTTCCTTTTCCGGCCCCGTTAAAGAAGAAAAAGGAAAAACACCAAAACCTTTTTTGGTTGTTGCAATCCGACGAGGCGACGACAACTCCCAAAGCCACAGCAAAACCATCGGCGCACTCGAGCCAAACTCCGATCACCTCGATGGCGTCCGGCGAGGCCCCCGCGCCGGCGGCGGATCGAATTCGTGTGGTCGGCAAGTGGGTCGGCGCGCTGGAGGTGGACCTGGGCGCCTGGACGGTGCCGATGCTGCGGGCGGAGGTGGCGCGGCGGGTGGGGGACGGCGTGGACCCCGAGCGCGTCGGCCTCATCTTCGGCGGCCGCGTGCTCAAGGACGACCCCCCCGCCTCGCTGCGGGAGGCCGGGCTCAAGGGCAACGCTAAGGTGCTGTCCTCCCTCACTTCCCCCGATCGCGCCAAGGAAATCGCCGCCGAGGCCGCCAAGGCTAAGGCCGAGGAGGAGCACGCCGCTAGGCTTGTCAGGCTCTGGTAAGGATTGCCTTGATGCTTGATCGAAACCCAATAGTTAATTTTATGTTATTTTTATTTTTGGGATAGTTAGGTTTCCACTCCCTTGTGTGCAAGCCGAAATTTCAGTCGTTTAAGGGACGTGATTCCACTTGGCATTCTGAATTTAGGAACATGACACGTTTATACTGCTACAGTTGTAAAATCAAACAGCTACCACGTTATTCCTGGTTATGGGATTGAATGCCATAGCAAGAAATTTCTAATTCCTAGTGATTTGTTTGTATAATTCTGTGATATAGAAAAATTAGGGAAAACCGTTATTCGTTAAATATGTAATTAAGATTGTAATGTGGATGATTGAGTACTTTGTTTTAAAAAAAATCAGAACTCCAATTAATGAATTCACTTGGGCATGGAGCGCAGGTTTGTTTGCTTGTAGAATTGAAGCGATCTTTAACCAAGATTGACCTCTAAGTTGGACTGAACTACTCACAAAATTCTTTCATTCAATTGGATCACTGAACAATATGATTGTCTTGTAGGGATGCTGCCAAAGCATTGTCTCAAAGGCACACAGATGGCTCCTTCCTTGCTGAAGAGGACTACAACTTAGATCTTGAGGATCAAAGTGGTCAGAAAGTGATGTTTGGATCTGTTGATGATATGAAGTAATGGACTAAATCTTCTATTGGGTGTTTCTCATATAATGTATACTGTATGTAACTCCATCACCTTTGCTATCTTTAGGGCTTTGAAGATGGCTCTAATGCTTCACCAAAAAGGTAAAACTCAGATGAAGAAGAAAATGTACAAGGAAGCACTGGGACGTGTTATTAATGGCTGAGGTACACTGCCCTACTACATTTCCTATATCTAGATTATGTGATTGTAATGTGTTATTTCCACTGCAAGAAACGTGTGGAGCTTTTGAACTGCAATACGTTGACATGCTCTGTGACTAAGCTGACCAATTCTTTGTTGTCTTTACAGGAAGCTTTCTCCCTTTGTGACTCAAAACTCATTGAGGTAACTTGAATAATAGTGAAGAATATTCTTTACTTTGTATCAATAAGATTGCTGAAATTTAATTTACTTACAATTGCTCTGTATTGTGCAGAAAGTTGATAATGTGCCAATGCTTCAGCTAGATATAGTATGGTGCTATTTTGTGCTTCGCGATGTATCGTGCTTAGAGGTTGCAGGGACTCGCCTTGAAAAAGCACGAGTAGGATTTGAACGTTCCCATGGGAAAGATTCGTCTCGCTTCAGAATACTTCAGGCTGGCCGGCAAGCAGATCTTGCTATGTGAGGCTCTGTACTATATTTACTGAGCATGCTTATTTTCATTCAGAAGTCAAATTACATTTAAAAAAATTCAAGTCAAGATTTTACTCAAATAACTGTCGTTTTCAATCACTGCGGTTGACTTAACATATGTTTTTTTTGTCTCCCATGTGTAATAGTTATGTAAGGCTGGAGCTTTTGGAAGGAGTGGTAGCATATTATAACGGTCAGACTGAAAAGTCGCGTGGATCTCTCACTTCTGCGCAAGCTAAATACCTGCAGGTACATTCTGTTGATAATCTTTTCTTATCTTTCTGTAGCATATTGTTGTTCTGCTCAGCACCTTTTCATGCTGGACATACCAGTCTCACTCTTAATTTCATTAAATGGATGTGAGTTTTAGCTTCAAGTACCAGATGAAGCTATATCAATGTTAATGGATATGGGCTATGAAGCACGCTCCGCAAAAAGAGCATTGAAGATGACTGGCTATGATATTCAATCATCTGTTGATCTCTTATGTGAGGAGCGTGAAAAGAAAATTCGTAGGAAAGAGGAGGACCGAGAGAGACAAAGAGAGATTCTGTGAGCTTCTTGTCAACCAGTCTATACCCTCCCTTTTAATTTCTTTCTTTATCTTTTTTGCTTATAAGTGAACTTTTCTTGGTGTTATCGCAGGGAACAGATGAGATATGGTAAAACTCCCATGAACAAGGCAGTTGACCTTCAGAAGCTGAAAGGCTTGACTACCATTGGGTAAATATGTTGATCTATTTACATTTAGACTCAAGAGTTGTTTCTTAAAATGTATTCTTAATTTTGTTGTTCTAGTGACTTGACAATGGGATTGGTGCCTAAACCTTGAATACTAGGATGAATGCCCAAACAAATGGCTCCGAGTCAGTTAGTAAATCTGAAATAAAAAAATAGAAGTGCTTGAAAAGGCCACCTGATTTCTCGACACACCCAGACAAGTTCAGCTGAAATCATGTTATGTATGGGCTTTATTTTGTTCAACATTTGGTCGATGTTTGCAGATGTTAAGTCATAAATACACATTTGTTGTCAAGTAACAAAGGAACGTTATTGAGCAATGTTTGTGATGTTCGGTAGTAAAAAATCATTTTGTTGGTACATATAGTGTTGGCTAAATTCCTAAATCCCAATATCATCTTACGATAGTTATTATTGTTTCTTTTACAACTTAATTTTTTTAGTTACTGCAATGTTACTCTGATTTCCTTGTGGTTCATGTTTTTGTTTGATCTAATTTACAACTTAGAGGATTATTGGGACACCCATTCCCAGCGGACACATTTTGCTTTCTAGACACTGGGTACTTGTGTCTTATTCAAAGGCAGAATAAATTTCACTTGGTTGTGCTTGGTGATGCTAATTTTACATTGCTGTGGATTTGTGCTGTTGTATCAACTGACCAGTTGTTTCATTTTCAAGGTTTGAGAAGTATCTTGCTGCAGAAGCGCTGCGCATAAACGAAAATGATGCTGAGAAAGCATTAGATCTTTTGACAAATCCTGAACAAAACTGCATCCTGCAAGTATGCTTTCTCTGCACCCCCTGTGTTTTGGTATGCGCAACAAGCTGCTCCACAGTTATTTACGCATTCTCTTTGCCCGCAGAGTAAAATTCAAGCAAGGAGGAGCCGGGCATCTCGTGGTATGTATTTTGGTCAGCACATTCATCATTAACCTTCGAAATTCTGTCTTGTGTCCTCAATAGTGATGACATTTCACACTATTTTTCGGTTCTCTTCTTCTTTGCAGGGATTGGTGCAGGATCGTCAAGCTCGAGGGCAGCTGCTGCCAGGACTGCTCTTATCAACAATTCTCAGGCTTTTGCTAGTGCTCCACATGCTGTGGATGGAAATGCTCCTCCACATGCTGTGGACGGAAATGCCCCTCCACATGCTGGAGATGGAAACCCACCAGAGGCAAATGATGCAAATGGGAACCTGCCAGAGGGAAGTGATGCAGACGGAAACCCTCCAGAGGGAAATGATGCCCAGTTTTTGGGCTCTGAGGAGGCTATGAACAATGAAGAAACTGGGAACGAAGATGTAGATATGACTGATGAAGTAGCTATGAATGATGAAGAGACAAACTCTCATCCGGTTCCAGCCAGGGACGTGTCCATGGAAAGTGAGCTTGCCAATGATCTGACGGGGGATGCCATGGATGACTACGATATCGATATCAGCGACGAAGGACAGGCCATAGCGGAGTACCTGAGCTTACTGGAGTCAGCTGCTAGCTTACTGGAGTCAGCTGCTAGCTCGTAATCTACACCAACTTCAGAATTAAAAATACAGGTAGTGTTAAATGCTGAGTATGACTTGGTATGGTGGGCTTGTACATAGTAATACCCTATGGAATAAAATGATGCCTGGAAATTTCTTATCGTTGCATGGAACTTGTCTCCCATGAATTGCTGCTTTGCGTAATGTTGCGTACAGAATTATGCGGGCACGGTCATGTTTGCTGGGGAGTGGGGATGAGCCCTCCTCCGCAGTACTCTCTGCTGTAGAGGGGCTGCTACTGACGTGTGTGTCCGGTTGTGCCTTTGAGAGCGAGTCCCTCTGAGGGGAATAGTTTGCTGGATATGATAGTTTTAGAGTCACATCGTTTACATCCGTGTTTCTCTGAATTGGATCTTAAAACAAGGCCTCCTAAATGATTATAGCATGCTAGCTTGTGATGCCTTCCAAGTTTCTGGAGGTGACAGTTGACTGATCCTTAATTTAACGCCAATTGGAATTCTATCGAGAGAACAACACAGGAAGCAGTGCAAACATGAATTGAATTCGGTAGAAACCAAAAATAGTTTGTTACAAGATACAAAAGTACAAATGACATGTGAAGTGACACCAGGCGCATATACAAACATGCAACAATAATAGCAAATCAAATCAAATAAGGAATGCACTAGCTGAGCAGCCCGGAAGCGAGTGGCTTTCATCACCCGAATCCGTGGAAGAGCCTTTCAAACTTTGTGCTCGAGAGGGGGGAAATGGAGACCTTTTGCTGTGCACGCGTGCATGGATATATTTGGGACGATGCATGGTTTTAACTTAAGCGCATTTGTAGCCGGGCGGGACGGCGCAGCCGCAGTTGACGAGCACCTCGAGCGCGATGGGCACGTAGACGGAGAGGTCCAGCACCTTGGCCTTGAGGGCGGTGCACAGGCACGCCGCCGCGGAGAGGCCGGCGATGCCCTTCACGAGCGGGCAGCACTTGACGTTGGCGTCGCCGATCTGCACCTCGTTCCCGAGGATGTCCACGCACGCGCCGAGCTTCAGCGCGTCGATGGGGCACTTGTCCGACGACGGCGACGGCGTCGGGGTCGGTGGCGTCGGCGTCGGGGGCGGCGGGCAACCCTTCCGGCCTCCGGGTGTCGTCGGCGGGCTTCCGCCGATGACGGGGATCGGCGGGAGGGACCGACGGGATGGAGACTGGTGGCAGGGGGACCGACGGCAGGGGAACCGACGGGATGGAGACTGGTGGCAGGGGCACCGACGGAAGGGGGACCGACGGAATGGGCACTGACGGAATGGGGATCCCGCCGCCGGCGGGTGGCGAGCCTTGTGGCAGGAGCTGCACTTGGTCTCTCTACTTTCTCCGACGCGAGGGCGAGCGGAGAGGAGGAGAGCGCGAGCACGGCGAGGACCAGCAGCGCGGAGAGCTTGGCGGACTCCATTGCTGCCCCTGCTTCGGGTAGAGAGAGCTGAGGCTTCTGTATGTACGAACTGATGCGTGTGGCGGGAGGCGTCGTCGGAGCTCGCCGCTTTTATAGGCGTCCGCCGGGCGCCGGGGCGGCATGGGGCGGGGCATTATTGCGCGGCGGCGGGGCACTGGTGCGGTGGCATGGGGTGCTAGCGCGGCAACAGCTCACGTGGAGCCAGTGGGATTGGCAGAGGCTGGACGCCCTTGGCTCGTTGCCATGGCGCCAAAAACAGGCGCAGCGGCGTGTGACACTCGCTCGGT
This sequence comes from Cenchrus purpureus, assembly GCA_022644695.1. Classification (NCBI taxonomy): domain Eukaryota; kingdom Viridiplantae; phylum Streptophyta; class Magnoliopsida; order Poales; family Poaceae; genus Cenchrus; species Cenchrus purpureus. The sequence continues at coordinate 5,403,915 of CP053463.1, read as the reverse complement.
CGCGTCCGCGGGCATGATTATTGGAACGTCACAGCAGCAGACTGCATATCGTCCCGGCCCTTCCGTTGAGCTGCATGCTTTGGCCCAGCGCCCCAGCCAGCCCTAGTGGAGTAGAGTAGTGGTGCCTGAGATTTCCATATATCCGGTGCTCGTCGTTTGCCTGCAGCAGCTACATCATCTTCCAGGAAGGGCAAGCTGGCAAACGCTGATAGAGATGCTTGAAAGGTTATTGGTTCAGAACACTGTCTTAACGCGCGGTACGGTAAAACCTCTCATTTTAGTTCCATTTCGATCAATTTTGCGTGCGTGTGAGAGTCGTATCTTAAACCTTTGGATCCTTATTATTTCTGTTGCTGCAGATGAGTTTGCAGCAGTGTGCACTCTACCCACCACGTACGGAGGTACTCCATGCTGTTGTGCACGTGGACTTGAGTTTATATGTGGAGGGAATTACCGTGTTCAGGACTGAACTATGCAATCACCCCTCGCCGCCAGCCAATTAATAATGTGCAATGTGATTGAATTTGAATATAGGCAAGAAGCTTAGTTATATTATTAGGTATACTTCTTTCTTCACAGAGAATTATCAAAGGGCTCGACCAGGTTACTACTTTTGTCACGCTGTCATAAATAAAACAGCTCCCAGTATACTCCCCCTGTGTTGTCATACATGTACTTTACTTTTTCACAATATTTTGGTGAAAATTTACAAAATCTGAATGCCTATAGATTTTAAAATATTTAATTTGACTGCCACAAAATCACAGTGTGTATTGTTAATCTTACAAAGCAACACTACTGAATGTTATAAATACATTCTTACACACAAAACCAGTGGCTTAAATAGCACATGCATAAGAACTATATAGAAGTCAGAGAAAAGTAAAAATGACAAATTACTTATGAGGGCAAACTGTGGATCTCGGATACCTATCAAGCTTCAAGCCGCGAGTCCACAAAAGCAGTCAAGTTGAACTCGATCGTCATGCCCATGCGGCCTAATCGTCGCTTCCTACCAGTTGCATGCGAGGGCACTGACACAGAACTCTGGCCTGGGGTCGGTCAGCCCTAGAGCTGCTAGCAGTCACGAACACTTTCATGCATGCGTAGATCTGGGTCGGATGACTGTGCCTGATGTCTCATCATACGTCCATCATAACGTGCGAAACCAGCACGGAGTAGCCCCTCCTCACAAATTATACGCTGATCAAAAACAGAATCATGTATGGCCGGTCGAGAGCGATGCGACATTTTGCCTGCTTTCTGCTGATCATATGTTCTCAGATCAGATCGACGATCTCAAAATTAATTCGAGGCACATATACTTTACAGCAACCTATATGAACACTCTTCGTTCATCCCATGCAGAAGAAACGAATTTACGGGTACAGATCGATTTGACCAAACTTGCAGGTGGCAAAGGACAATGATGGATGCAAATGCAATGTTACTTCGGACAGCAAAAAAAGCGAACAAGGTTTCACATCGATCGGCAGCAAGTGCCAGCCGCGCGCATCAGAGATCGAGCATGCACAGCTAGATGCACATGCACCCTGACCATGCGTGCATCGTCGTCAGCTAGACACACTTGAAGCCGTCGGGCAGCTCCGTCTTGCAGGCGCTGGCGAGGGCCCCGACGCCGACGGTCCACTCCGTGGGGATGCCGAGCACGCTCTCCTTGATGGTGGTGCAGAAGCACGCGGCCGCCTCCGCCGCCGCGAGCCCTTGCACGACGTCGCAGCACTTGTCCCCGAGCTGCGCGCCGGCCTGCAGGCCCGCGGCGCCGAGCGCGCCGACGCAGGCCCCGAACTTGACGGCGTCCCGGGGCACCGAGGTAGTCCTGCCAGTGCAGCACCTTGCGACGCCGCCGCGGCGGAGACGGTGGTGAGGAGGAGGAACGCGAGGGTGGCGGCGGCCGCCGCGGTGGCGGTGGCGGCCATTCCTTGCCCAGAATTCAAATTGCACGTACGGTGTGCGCCGAAGATCTATGACCTGATGGGTGACGCGCGCGCGTTTCCTACTCTTTATAGTACTCACTCAGTCCACTAGGGCCTCGGCGGCATGCATGCATGTATGGCACGGGTGCGTACATCGTTGCTGTATCTACGTGCCGAGGAAAATGCTCACCTACGTGTAAGCTTTCAGTAAAATTTGGGCGTATGGCTTCGATCCAAAATTTTGTCTTAAAGTCATTTTCTTAATACTTTCACCGTTAGTGTAACTAAAATCCAAATGGTTTTGCAACGTAATGTTGGTGGTACTAGCTATTCATCACACAAAATAATTTTGATAACATAACTTTCATATTTAGAATAGTCCATATATACATGGCGAATCGAGGGTGGGTGGGGTCTGAGCCCCTATTGCCGCACCACCATTGGATCCCCAGCTGCCCAAAGGCTGGAAGAGGAAGAAAAGAAGAGGGAAGAGAGGTCTATAGGTGGAAGAAGACAACAACTCCCTAGACTCCGTTCTAACTTCGCCACTGCATATATAGTTTCATAGGAATTGGGGTAGTCAAAGATTTGCGTTACTTTACGTGAGCACAATAGTTTTAGGTTTTTGTCAATATGTTTCAACTGTGATCATTACTAACTAAAATTCCAAATAGATTTTGTATCACAATTAATGGTGATGCAACTAGCTAGATTCATCATGAATAGTTACTACAGATTATATGTATTTGAAATGATATAGACTTGGGTAGAAATTGGTAGTCAAATAATTGTCACTTTATAGACGTGTCGACGTCCTAGAATTTTTACACTCGTCATTCGTGACCGGAAGAGTAGCTATTTTTGACCTGTCGAAGAGGTGCCGGCGAGGTACGTACGGAACGTCTTTTTACATGCGAGGGTAGTAGGTACGGACCGGTATACTGTAGTAGTAATTTGTACGACTGTGTAGTGAATCAAGTGGAATACGATGTGTGGTTGACTGGTTGGAACTATATGTTCCGCCCTGATCGATACAGGCCCGGGCCGCATGTGGTGTGTCGCTCTCGCTCGTAAAACGACGGCCAACGACGGTGACACGCGCGCGGCCGGAATAACGAACGGTGGTTATCGCCGATTCGCAATCCCCGGAGGTGTGGTCCACGGCCACGTCGCCGGCCGGCCACGCACGGCACACGCACTGTGCTCTAGCTACATACTCCGTGTATACGTGAGCCAGTGCACCAGCAGCGCCGTAGGGAGGTCATGTGAGGAGGCGGTGGCTTCATCGAAGCAGCGGAGCGAGGACAGTGGTGACGATGGCGAAACCAGAGACGCGTGCATGTGCCGCGGGTGGCGACACAGGTGCCAGCCTACCGTCGTTCGGTTCAGCAGCTAGGCCTAAGTCGATTCAGCATCCCTCTCCCATCAGCCAGCTTTCGGGAATTGGCCGGGATCGATCGATCGATGGTATGTATACACACACAGCCTGTTCTGTTCTGTTCTGTTCGTGGCAATATAATGCCCTCCACGGACTCTGTAAGGATATGGATACGGATGATAAGAATCGATCGGCAGAGGAAGCTCTGCCAGGTGCCAGCAGAGCAGGCTCCACACAAACGCCCTCCCCGGCCGGGCAAACAGGCGAAACCGCGAAATCAAGTGTTGATTGGCAACCCAAAGTTTTCATTCTGGCTCCGTCACAACCATATATCGAGCAAAGCAGACAATGAACAGCTTAACTGAGAAACGACGGTCGTTTGACCACTGACCAAAGTTACATACGGAGTACCAAATTCTGTGCTAGTAGTGTACGAAAAAATATATACTACATATGTTACCAACTGTACAAGTGTGAGTGTGTGACCGCTGACCAAATGCTGTGGTTAACAGAATGCGCCAAAATTCTAAGCACGAGAAACACTGCTATGATCACTTTACATACGAGCCCATACGTAGAGAATGGGTCCACCTCCACCCCGCCGCTCCCCTGCGCCCAGGCGGACGGCCATGGCGACTCCCTGAACCACCATTCCGCCACCGGACTCGCCTCCGCCCCACCCAAACAGCCCAGCTAACACTAGATTCGCGCCTCCCGACGATCTACTCATTCATCGGTCTCTCCCGATTGGAGCTGCGAGGAGGAGATCAAGCCGCACTTGGAGGCCCATGTCGAGCGACCTCCGCGTCAGCGGTGCCAGCCAAGGCACCCTTCCCAAGGTGAGTCGAGCAGGGAATATCCTCCTTCCGGATCTTGCTGAAGAGCTGCTGCAAGCTGGATTCACGCCATTGATGGCGAGCCGGGGCTCGAGGGCACTCCTCCCTCCGATGGCGAAGACCCACTTATCTGCGACCTCATTCAAAGGCTGCGCAACCAGGAGATCCGGCGGGATCGCCGATAGCCGCTGATGCCATGGTCAGCCAGCTCACCGGCAACAAATCTTGATGGAGAAGCCAAGATTTACCCAGGCAGAAAGGGAAGAGCATTGACTCCACTGCAGCGCAGGGCAGAGGTCAACTCAAGCAGATTCACGGTGCCTCAAGCGGGAAGAAGATCGGAGTTATTGCAAGAGACCTCCGGCTCCAAGGTAGATGGCCGCATTCATTCATCCACCACCAAACAATGCTCCGAGCAGCAAAGAGAAATGGCATCAGCAAGGGAAGACCCACACGGAAATCACGAGGAGGATTTAATCAAGATTCCAGCAGAGATTTGCCGGTGATGAGCAAGGTTTCCAAAAGGTGCGGCCACCTTCTTGGTGGCGCAAGGAGAAGCTTACATTCAAGAGACATGCACAGAACAACAACCGAAGCAGAGCTGCAGAGATATGCGAGATACCGAGCTCATGTCGAGGCAAATGCCTCAATTGTTTCTCTCCGAACCACAGTGGCGGTGCAGAACAGGGAGTAAATGCTGGAAATGTAATCAATGGGGACACAAGGCATTCATCTGCCCTCACTGGAGGACCACGATAAGAGGCACGAACAACAACAACGTGCAGTCCCGGCCTTGAGGCTCAATCCCTTCCTCCACGACTAAGAGCTCGAGCGCTCCTACACGCAAGTTGCCAAGGGAGATGGCGGCGGTTGCCTCCTACAGTGATCCCCGTTCGCCACGACCGGATGGTGCTCCATCACCGCGGCAGGGGCCATCAAGCGCAAGAGGGCGAGCTCGCCGGCAAGGCGGCGATCTGCGGCTCAACGGCAGCAGCCACGACACCGGCGTTCACCGTCGCCCGGCGCCCGAGGATCAAGCGCACATCGGCCGTCACGACATCAAGGTGGTCAAGCACTTCCCCGGCGGTACCTTGTCTTCTTCACCGGCAAGCGTGCCTCCACCGTGTTCTCGGTCGTCGAAGTGCGGCATGCCGGGCGGACGTTCAACCGGCGAATGGGCGAGGCGGGCGGCGCGAGAGGCATCTTTGAGTACGGGTGCGCCTGCGCATCGAGTGCGGTGCATGCACAGTCTGGGAGGAGGTGGCGGCAAAGGTCATCGGACCTCACGCCATCCACTTCGTGGAAGGCTACTCGCGCCGCCGGGATCGCACTAGGACCTACGATGCATGGGCACGGTGCTCCAATCAAGTAAGATTGCTAAGAAGGTCATTCATCCATTACTCACCCCGACTGACTTTGAAGACCGTCGCGTGGCCGCAAGGGCAATGCGACTGCTGCACCTCCACCGGGCGTCGTGGAGGATCTCCTCTTCCATGATGGCGGTGGGGAGATGGACCATCCAACAGGAAGCCGGCGCGCGGTTCCTCTGGAACTATGGGAGGCGGACATGCTAGGAGGCGGCCGGCGGGCAGCGGCACGACAACCACGACCGCAGCGTGACTACCGTCCCGCGCGAGGCGGCGACCGCGGCGACCACGATTTCAATCGTGGTGTGGCGCCATCGCCGCCGATCGTCACAGGGGAGGATGACGCCGCTGTGGCGCGATCGACGGCGCTATAAGCGCCACCACCGCCACCGTGGGGACAACTACAACCACCGCAGCGAGCGGGCTGGCAGCACCTGACGGCCTGGCGCCCCAAGAGCTCAGGCAAGAAGGTTTCATTTGCTGACCGTTGGTCAACTACATGGGTGAGCCACAACCAATAGCGATTTCGGTTTCCATTGTTCCAACCCCAGTGTCAAGTTGCTGAACCAGAAGGTTCGATCCAATGGGGATAGAGTTGTTAAATACACCACTTGACTTGCAGGTGCCCGATCAAGGAGCGGCGCATCACTGGACATGCTGGAGGGGCAGCGGGTTGGAGCCAAGTCACGGTCACCCGGGCGGAGGACAAGCTGGATGAAGAAAACGATGGCACCTCGATGCGGGGACAGGTTAGCGGCGATGAACTCTGTATTCACTGCTTCAAACCGTCATGCAGTAGACATCCTAGCAAATGAGTTGAGCACTTTTGGAACAATTCCACTTGAGGGCATACCGCCCCGATCCTTGCTCCAGTGAGGGTAACATGCAAACTCTGCTGTGATGACACTCCTCTGCACCTTTTTAACTCAATAATTGAAACCTCGACATTGAGCATAACCCTTTAGCACCCGAACATTAGTGGAATTGAGCACAACTCCCTAGATGATGGTTTACCAATTGTGTTGGGCTCACGAAATTGGGGATATCACACCTTGTGTACCAAGCGATGCAAGTGAAACACGTGGTTTTTCAGAAAACCTTCATCCTGTTATAACAACTCAAAACAACCCCTCTAGTGAAGCTCACCAAACTACGAGATAACCACCTGAACCAACCATACAACAGCAACCTTGTGCAACTACAGACAATATCCCTCCACTAGAACCACCACTTATCTGCCGGGATGCAGGAGATGATTTGCAACGCTTCCTTGATTTTGTATCAGAACATCCAATGCTCCCATTCTCGACACCACCAAGAGTAAACCAAATTCCAGATGCACCTTCACATCCCATAACTGCTCCAAATACACAGCAGCGAAAGAGCTCGCGTTTAGCTGACAAAGCAAAAGCAAATGCAGGACTGGGTACATTACAGCTCGCCCAACAAGTCCTAGCAAAGAAACTAGGCGAAATGCTTCCTGAGTCACAACAAAATAATGACTGCTGTTTTGATTCTTTGGTGCGCGCCTCCTCGTCCATTCAACAAGGCAACCATGGAGACTCTGCAGTGCTGGTGGAGGAGGAAACAAGGCCAGAACAGGAAGAAGTCCAAGGTGGCCCGGCGCCACCCTGGACCAACAAGCGGCAGTGGTGTAGGAACATCACCGCCGACGGACGACATCGCCGCTAGTTGTTTTCCTTTCAGAATGTTGTGCAAGGGATTTTGGAACTTGTTGTGGTTTGTAATTCTAATGGGCCAATTTCGGCCCGCGGCTTCAGCGATGACAGGTACCACACGGCATCGGCGTCCTGGCTTCGCCAAGTTATCGTCGTCCGGCCAGCCCTTGTAGCCCGGATTGGGCCGCCATCCACCGAGATTGTCGAGCCAGCTTTGTACCGGCCTTTTGCGCCAAGCCCGGAGACAAAACAATCGAATATAAGCGTGAGTCGTTTATGAGTTGCCATCTTGTGTTCCATGTCGCTGAAATTGTAACATTCTTTGTTGGAATGTCCGTGGACTTAACGCGGTGGCTAGAAGGGACAGCACTAGGAATGCGGTCACAGCATCTGGGCGACTATCGTTTGTCTCTGAGGAAACTAAAATTGCAATTGGACTGCCAAACTAGTTAGAGATACTCTTGGGCCAAGCTTTGTAAACAACTACACAGCCCTACCGGCTGATGGCGTCAGTGGCATCCTCCTAGCTGTGAATGAGCATTTCTTCTCTCTCTGAATTGCCATCTAACGCAACATACGGTCTCATGAGACGTTGTGATGCGTGCGAGATAACATAACGTGGACTATAACCGGCGTCTATGGACCACAAGATAATCAGAAAAGGAGATCTTCTTGGACGAGATAAAGGACCTAAAATCAAGGGGAGAAGGAATGGTTAATTCTCGATTTTAACCTTATTTATAAAGCGGAGGACAAGAGCAATAGCGAGGCTTAATAGGCGCTTAATGAGCGCTTCAAAGAAGCAATCGACGCCAACTAATGGAAGTTGATTTGCGAGGCCGCACATACACATGGAGTAACGAACAAAATGACCCTACTTTTACGAATTGGCCGTGTTTTCGGATCGCGAATGGCACCTCTGTTCCCTAATATTGATCTCGAGGGCCTCGCCACCTTTGGGATCGATCATGCACCTCTATTGCTCACGGAGATGTAGCACGTCAAAATTATTCGGTTTTAGGTTTGAGTCGTTACGGGTCAATATGCGGGTTTTTTCTGACAGTTCAAGCGCGTGGGCCCAACCGATCAATACACAAGACCCCATTCTACGGATGCATGTCAAGCTCATACAGCAAGGCTCTAAAATTGTGGACGGCAATCCCTTGGGAACCTTCCCTGCGTCTAGAAATCGCAAAACAGCTTCTCACCTTATGGATACGGAGAAAAGCGCCCCTATCGCCAGACGAGCTAGTCTTCGCTACCTTAAAGCAAAAGCGGTAAATCTTGCGGCCTAGCGATCTCGGCGAGGCGGCCTCTCGGCTTACTTGGATTCGAAATGGGGATGCATGCACAAAACTCTTTATGCTACGCTAGTAACAGACGCGAAAGTCATTTATTCCATCACTCAAATTGAGTTCGGGAGAGCAACCAGCCAACAAAGAAGGAGAAACAGTTTTTAACCATTTTGTAAATCTACTAGGCCAAACACAACCCGATCAGCCTGTTTAAATTGGGCAAACCTAGGCTATGAACAGCCACGACCTCTGAGAACTCGAGACCCTTTGAGGATGAAGAGATTAAAGGGGTTATAATGCATCTGCCAAATGAAAAAGCTCAAGGCCCCGATGGTTTCATAGGATTATTTTATAAAAATGTTGGGCAATCATCCGTGATGATTGAGGCACTAAAGGCTTTCCACTCCGAGAACACAAAAGTTGGAGCTGATCAATGAATCAAATGTGGTTTTAATTCCAAAACAAATGTTGTTAAGAGTGTCACAGATTTTCGTCCAATCGGTCTAATCAACGACCTTGCTAAGATAATTACCAAGATCCTTGCGTGGTGGCACGAAGCTAAACAAATTGGTATCTACAAGCGAAGCGCGTTCATCAAGAAACGGATGTATCCATGATAATTTCGTATCGTTGAGCGTAATCAAAGCCCTACACAAGGCCAAGCGCCCTTCCCTTTTCATTAAACTTGACATATCCAAGGCTTTTGATTCGATGGTTGGATTTTCCTCAGAAACTTTGCAAGCCTTAGGTTTCGGACAGAAATGGAGGACGGATTGCTACCCTCCGCCACATCATCGTCCAAGATACTAGTAAAGCGGTGTCGAGCGCATTAAACATGCTGGGGGCTACTGACAGGCGACCCACTATCACCCATGCTCTTCATTTTGGCTATCGACCGCTGCCGGGATGGGCGGCGGCTAGCAAGGACTCACAACTGTCCTACCAGGCGGCCTCTCGTTGCTCCCTATATGCGAGATGGCCAGCAATCTTTGCGAACCCGGACGCCTGAGCTACACCATATCACTCAAATTCTTCATTTTTCGGCAATTGCTCGGGCCTCGAGTCAACTTAAATAAAAGCAGAGATTTTTCCAATACGGTGTGATGAAACAATGCTATCAACGACCCTAGCAGACTTCACTGGCAAGATTAGCAATTTCCGGGTAAATACAGGCCTCTGCGCACACGAAAACTTAGAAGAGTGGATGTTCAACCCGCTTGACAAAATTGGGGAATCCGGGTTGGAAAGGAAAGCTCTTATCAGCGGCGGGCGGGAGGCGTTAGTAAAAGTGTCTGACAGCACAACCGATTTATCATTTGTGGTCTTCCCAATGCAAAATGGCTTTTTAAGCGGTTAGCGGGATCGGCGAAGTTTCCTATGGAAGGGAGGAAGGAAAAAGTCGGTGGAGGCCCTTTGCCTAGTCAAGCAGCCAACGACATGTGCTCCACGAGACCTAGGGGTTTGGGCATTTTGGACTTGGGCAACCGCCGCGCTTTGCGGCTCACGGTGGCTATGGATCAAATGGCACTACCCGGCCACGACCTTGGGTTGGTCCTGGATACCCCTATGCGGACACAAGCGATAGGGACCTTTTCAATGCCTCAGCGATTGTTACGGTGGCAAGGGTGATAAGGCAAGCTTCGCACTCGAATTGGGTTAATGGACAAGCGCCAAAATACATTGCACCGGCCTCTTCCAAAAAGCAAAAGGAAAAACATAACGATAAGCAAGGCTATGGTGCATAATAAATGGATCTCAGGTATCCCCATTCAATCAATGGACGAGCCTACGGAGTTCATCTCACTTTGGGAGCAGTGACTGCGGTAAACCGAGTGGAAGATGCGGAAGACGAAATCAAATGGAAGTGGACACGAGCGGTCAATACACCACCTGAGTGCGTGCGAATACAATTCTTGGGAAGGCAAGAAACCAGCTCTCACCTCGATTTGGAAAGCACATGCGAGCCCAAATGTAGAATTTTTGCGTGGATCCTCCTCCAACACAAAATCCTCACTGCAAACAACCTGGAAAAACGTGGGTGGCCGAATGAGCCGAGATGCCAATTATGCGATGCAGCGCCAAACACCCACACATTTATGCTTCCTGTCCATACACCAAGAACGTTTGGATGCATGTTACAACACAACGAATGCGGAACTACAAACAACATCATCGCAAACTATTAATGGCTGGCTGGTGAAGCGGATCGTCGATCCTTTGACAAGCGAAACCCACTTTGACGGGCTCATGTTGTATTTTGGTGGAATATTTGGAAAGAACGCAATAGAAGGATTTTCCAGCGTAACTCCTTGCAGGTAGCTGAGGTTGCCTCCTTGATCACAAATGATTTCAAGTCGTACCAGGATGCAAGAAGAACAACAACGCGAGACCCCATGCAAATGTTTTAGCCCAGCCAACTTTAGTTTTATTTTAAAGCTGTGTTTTGCTCCTTGAGTTGTTTTTCTTAAGTTGTTTTCTTTTCTGAGTTGTAGGGGACCTTGTAGTTGTGACTAGCCTCCCCTGTTGTTTATTTTTCATTTTGTTGCTGTAATTTTCTTCTTCTAATAAAATTTACGGCAAGTCTCTTTGCCGTTCCGTTCAAAAAAATCACTTTACATACCTTACCGAATTATAACTTGTAAAGATTACCCTGTCATGACATGCGCATGTTATGCTTTCGTAACGTGCCGTAATGGAGCCATGTAACAATGTGTCACGCGCCACCAAATCAAAGCAATTCACATCACAAGGAATTCAGTGGATGCAGCCAAGACATGGCAGATGGCCTTGTGATCTTTGCCAACTTTTACAGGAAGGATACCAGGGCCTTCACGACCTTCTCTGGCCTGCGGAACGTGCGAGATATGCAGGATCAGAATAATGATCATCGATGTCTAAGGTCAGCAGATGAAGACATAAGACGTGGTATCGTTAATATATGCATGGTTTATGATTTGTGCAGAAACTGTATATAACAAAAACGGACTGAACCAAGCTCCTGAAAATAAGTACCAGTCCTCCTGCGGCATATGACCAGCTCCTTCTATCGCCACCAGTTTTACAACATCTGGATTAGTTTTCTTGAATTCCTCAGCTACCGACAGCGGCAAGTACTTGTCAGATATTCCCCATGCGAGCAGTATTGGTTTTTCCCAACTGCAACAAGATCATTTTTTTCCGTTTCAGAATAAGGACATCATGTCACAGGTTTAGGTGTCTTTTATTGATTGCTCATATTCAGAATGAATTTTCTGATGCTGCTGAGTGGCTGAGTGCTACTACAAACTCCAAGCTCGTATATAGTAAATCATAGTCTTGCCTGTCTGAATTAGATCAGAGGCTAGAATGCAATGACATTGGATGCTTGGTTCTTGGATAAATATACCTGTTGGACGAAAACCCAGCTGAAATTCTACTTAGCACATCTTGGAAGTTGACCTTCCTGGCAGCCTCAAGCAAAGCTAAAAGAAAAGGCGTACAAGTAAGAAGTCAGACAATTGTAGATTTGTAGCAACTAGAAATTTTACAATCTGACACAAACCTAGAAACTCTGCAATTAGATTACTATATTTGTTCAGAAAAAAAGTATGGTCATAGACAATACAGCAGATGATTCTGGATGTGCATAATGACATTCATTTATGGCAATAGCATGGTGTCAACTGAAATAAAATAATTAATACAAGTATTCTAAAGTTATTTTAATGATGGGGAAAGTACATCGAACTGAATGGCAAAGCAGTGTGTATTAGGTGTTGGAAGTATATGGCTTGGGAATACGAACTCACCAAATCCAGGTGCACCACTGGATAGATACGGCAATCTGTATACATCAGCCTTTTCCAGTTTCAGCACATAGCTGAAAAAAGTTTGAAAACAAAATGCATCATTTTAAGCCTGCAAAATGAATAGTATAAAATTGCATCATATGGACAACAAACCAAATTTTATTCTTCTTTCAAGCAACACACACTACAGCAAGAAGCAAAGATGCACAACGAACAGTTTTTGTGCGATAAGGATACATCTGGCGCTACCTGCTTCAATGAAACGCTCAGCCAAAACAGCATTTTGACAAGTAAATTCACCAAAGAGTGGCCACCTGCATTGAAAGATTCCCTCTGTTTAGTTATGTGTTTGAAGCCTACTAAAGCACACATACAGGTTGAATCCAGTATATGGGAGAAGAACAGACAACTACTGAAAGTGAGAAACCAAGGTGAATAGAAATAACTAACTTTAGCTGCTGAAACAATCCGGGGACGGGAGAAGAAACAGTAAGTGGACTGTTAAGGATTGCCAACTTAAGGATTCTGCTCGAGTTTTTCAATGCCCATGTCAGCCCATAAGAACCTACGAGGAATCCCTGCGAAATTAAACGGAAAAAATTGCTATATGAGAAACGAGGATTTCTCTAGACCATGATTTTTCTACAAGTTTCACACTGTACCTGGACAACTAAGAAGAAGGGCTCAGTGATATTTAGAGTACCAAGAAGATCATCAAATGCCTTATGGAACTCCTCCTCTGCAAATGATACGATATACATGAGTCTTTAGGAAATTCCTCTAGTCTACCACACATTATACTGACCTTTATAGCCAAATCCGTATCCGGGTTGTGGCATCTCACTGAACCCAAATCCAAGCCAGTCTGGTGCAAAACAGTGGTAGCCAGCATCTGCCATCTTTTAAATTCAACAGCTACTTACGGGAGGGAATGATTGACGAACAAAGCAGGAGAGTGGTCAATAATAATAATAATAATTATTATTATTATTATATGGAACATGAGGGTCCTTAGCCTTTTATTGGAGTCAACAACTACAATGTTCAAAAGCAAACAAGATTTATTTAAGGGAAGCAAACAACATATTTTGTTGCTGTTGGTTTTAGTTTCACTAGCGTATGAAAGTACAGCCATCTGGTTTGCTAAATCAAAACAAAAAGAATACATGTATGCATAACACTGCAAATTTTTCTAATGAACTTTTGCATATGACAACGGAAAGTAACTTTTATAATTAACTTTTGTATATGCCTTCCTAAGTATGAAAATTGCAAATAAAAAAACTGCCAGAATTGGCACCCTATTTATTGCTGAATAATGTGCAGTACCTACAGTGTATAGGTTGAAGCTAACCTGAGCCATAACCACACGGTAACTAAAAGATTGAGTAGGAGCCCCATGAAGGAACACAATAGTCCCACGCCGTGCATCAGATGAACCTACAATGTGTCAGCAAACACATATGACCAACAATTGCATGTGTTTTGCTTATCCAAGGTTCATTATTAATGAATGTTGTGGTTGCAGTCCTTTGGTTCATTTTATTCAGCAATAAATTAGTGGATGAACTACAGCTACCAGAAGCAGAAATGCTCTGTTTCACTTTCCATGCTGAAGCTTTGCAGAGTCATCTTGCATCTAATTAGTGTTAATGGAGTGCACTACTACTTTATTGATCTGGCACCATGCCATCGAGTGTACCTAAACTGTCATAGTATCATGCAATGTTCTTCGTAACCAGTAACCACGAATGAAAAGATGAACAAGTTAAATGGTACCTGTTTCCCTCACGAACCATTTAAACTCTCCTGATCTGACATACGAACCATATTCCCTCCCCTTGTCCTCGGTCCTCTGGAAGCAACAAGGCAGGTCACTAGTGAAATAGTTAAATACATACGAGTTCACTGATCTGTAATTAGAAGGATCAAGCGCAGGGAGACGAAGCGAGACGTGAGGCATTACGTAGAGCATCTGGCCGACATTGCCGTCTTCGGCGGGAACCGCGGGCAGCTGGATGGCGCTGCGGCTGGAGGGGTTGTCCGTCACGAATCCGAACGGGTTGAACCCCGGTTCGCCCTCACCCTTCTCCTCTTCCGCCGTACCACTCCCGTCCTTGCTGCTCGCCGCAACTGGCGCGTGCCTGCTCCTCGGTGGTCTCGTTCCCAACCGCAGCCTCCCGGTCCCGCAGCTGAAGGTGCCACTGCACGGGGAGAAGGGAACCCTGCTGCTGGTGCTGGTGGTGGTTTTGGAAGTGGAAGAGGCGGGAACGCAGGGGAGGTGGAACAGTGCGGGGGAGGAGGAGGTCGCGCAGGGGCAGCAGCGCGACATGGCGGCGGCCGGTGGAAGGTCGCTGCGTTGGTGGTGCTCGGATGGCTTGGTGGTGGTGGTGGATCCCGTCGGTCGAAATGTGGTCGCGCGGAGGCGGAAGCACCTCGCTCGGGTGGCGCAGCGCCGAGCCAGGCGACCGAAGATTCGGAGGATTGGTGTGGGACCGGCCAGTTCCTTCGTCTTGTTGCGAGTGTGAACCTCTGGCGTGACAGTTTCGTCTTCCACCGCTCCAATCTCTTCGCACGCAGCATCTCCAACTGTTCATTGGTGACGCCCTCGCCCTGCCTGTTTTGCAATTTTCTCCTCTGCCCGTCTCCGATCCAACGCCTAATATCATCAGAGATGAGCGCAGGAGAAAGAGTGGATCCGGAGTTCGTCGGAATTATTGAAGCAGGAAGGTAAGAGAGAAAACACAGCAGTGCTGGAGAAACCCCCGACCCTGAGTAGTGTTTATCAGTAAAAAAAATTATATGACTAGTGTCAGTATTGTTAACTAGCCGATAGATAGAACAACAAAAGGGAGAGATTGTATACACGACGCTGACAACATTCTAAATTTTGCTAGTGCATTTCTAGTGAGTTGCATAGTTTTTTTTTCTATGTGTCTAGATGCATAGAAAATTTAAGCTAAAACGATCTACAATTTAAAATGGAAGGAATACTTTGTAAGAGTTTTCCTTACTAAAGGACTACGTGGAGTGGAAGCACCAAGGTGAGAGTTACAAATGTAATTTGTGTTACATGTTCAATATGTTTTACTTTGATCATCATTCAAATGATTTTATTCCCAAAATAAGGCAATAAGTGGTGACATATTTTTTCGTTCAATTCAAGTATACCATATTTATTACTTCGATTTGGTTATAAAACACTAATTAATTAATATCAATCGTACAACTCTCTTACTCAGAAATCGGGAAAATAATTACACATTGTAGATCGAATCAGGTTGGATATCAGATTCTACAATTAACCAACCCTAATTCATCTGCTTTAGGATCCATAGTGGATTGGATAATCTTGATATGGTGCATTATTGGTGCATGCATCCAAAAACTAGCCACCCGGAGCTGCAACCTCGTCGCCGGCTGTTGGTGACTGAACCTCTGATGGCAGCGGCTGCAGCGGTGGGATGGGCGTGTGGCACACTGGGTCGCAGCAGTTTCGAGTGCACTCGCCCAAAGTTGGATAGCACCGATGGATCGGCAAGAGCATGCAGCAGTAGCACGCATCCCATCCCCGTTCAGCATCGTGCATTCTTTGTGCTCGTTACAAAATATCAACTTGCTTTCACTGGTATCCCGGCCACCCTCATTCAGACTGCCCGACACAGTGTAATTTACAGGAATGATATGGTTTAGTTCTTCCTCATCCCGTACCATTAGAAGCCGACGACCTCTGTCAGTGTCACCTGCAATTGTTTGATTCGTGATTACAAAACTTCCGTCAGTGCAACAATATATCAAAAATGGTATTACAAGTTACAGCAGCATGAACAAGAATTTAACAGAACACTTTCAGGGGAGGAAGTTATATCAGCATTTTCAGGGGATGAACTCAAGATGGATACCGTTTATCCCTCATCTAGGATGGGATGTTTCCTTCCTTAAACCACCCGCGAATCGGGCCTGTTTTTTTTTAAGACCAGTGAAAACTATTTACTCATTACATTCATCACATCTTCTCTCACACGAAACATTATTACTATTCATTAACTTAACTACTCATACCTTGTGCTCTAGAAAACATCCAAAGACTACAACGAACAGGATCACCATGACAATCATCGCATTGATGGCACTACTCCCATTCGAGATTCACAAGGCGAGCTCATGGAGGGGAGGAAGACAAGCTCGAGTAAGTTCACCTTGCAACAGTCCATAGGTTTATATATGATGCAGCAGTGGCTTATGCATGAAAATTGATTAAATAATAAAAGCAATTGGCGGCGCCAATATAATATATTATGGAGGATATCCGAATGTGTATATTTTATGCACGGTATCTGGTATTATGCAAATACCATTTATAGAGAATTTATAGTATCTGACTGCACAAATATCATTTATGGAGAATTTGTATATTTTCTTAACATTTATTGTGCGTCCTGACCGCTACTCACTCCGTATCATCATGAGGTCTTTTTCGCACAATACCACCCTGTACCACCATTTTAAAAGGACTTGTATGATATAGAAAAGGATCTATTGTATGAGATCGGACGGTTGAGATTAATTCATCGGTTTTTTTTTGTGTAGGTGGTATTGGTAGCATATGGGTATTATTGGAAATGGAAAATATTTTGTTGTAATATATGAAATTGGATATATGAAACGATTTAGGTATTGTGTACTCGGTGTATATTTTTCCGAATAATATTCATTCACCAAATTACCGTTTTACCCGACAAAGACCGACAATACCACCGTACTATCAAAGAGTGGTATTGTGTATCAAAAGAGCTCACATTTTAACTTTGCAAGATAAATAGTCATAGTACATAGTCATAATTTTTACTATGTATCTAGACATATATACCTAGTTACATAGTAAAAACTATACATCTAAAAATCAAAATGACAAATCAAAGTCTGACATATATATTTTCTTAACATTCATTGTGCATCCTGACCGCTACTCACTCCGTTCAAATTATATATCACTTTTACTTTGTAAGATAAATAGTCATAGTTTTTACTATGTATCTAGACATGACATGTATCTAGTTGCATAGTATACATCTAAAAATCAAAATGACTTACTATTTGTTGGGACAAAGGAATAGTTTGCCAAATCGAGTTGGCATTCTTGATTTTTTGGCGAAACAAAACATCTCTTCAACAGTTTGGCAAAGAATATGACAATTTTGGCAATTTGAGAAAAACCTGCCTCAACGCATAAAGATACGCGTGCGTACCAACTTGACATCGGCGTTTCTAAGCTAGGTGAGAGGGTGGAAAAGAAATAAACAATAAGAAGGGTTCCTTATACAAATGTATAAGAGAAAGAATAACTTGGCAAGTTAAAAATAGCAAACTCTTGGAGACTCACTAAATTAGACTAGCTAAATTCATATTTAGCTAGTCATTTAATAGTATTTTTATATTTCCTCTTCTTCCAATGACTACCTAAAATGACTAGCCATCTCACAACTAAGCCGTATCATACCTTATCTCTTCTCCCACCTCTTTGGCTAGCGAAGGATAGCTAGCGAGGGCGCTTAGCTATCTTTGGTTAGCGAACAAGTTTAGCTAGCGAGATAGCTAGTGGGGTGTTTGGCTAGTCTGTTGAAATCTGTTTTGTTGATTTTTTTCATTTTTAACTAGTCAAGCCAAGATAGTTAGTCTCTTAGAGTTGCTCTATGCTTGACAAATCTTTTAAGAGTTGTCAAATCATAAGATTTGTCAATTTAAAATAACAAACTCTTGAAGGTCTTATATAAAAATATGTAAGTATCCAACTTATTATAGATTAACTAACGCATGCTTATAGTGCAAGTTAGAAAGGAGGCGAGGACATGGATCACTCTACTCTGCATAGTCACAGTTTTTAAGGTATAGTAACCAATAACTACATGACTGGAATATCCCAATATATCATTCATTATTTTTCGGAGAGTTGCTTTTGCACTTTTCCAATAATCTTGTTAGAGAACATTTCCGGTGATCTAATTTCAAAGGGTGCGGATAGAGGCAGTTACATATCTTAACGGACATGTCCCCTCGTGATGCCCCTTCACCATGTATATATATGTACTCACTTCATATGATCAATACAACAAACTCATTTTTCACTCTTGTCTTGGCCTCATTTACATTCGATTCTAAACACGTTATCAGTCACTTTTGCTCTCTACTGAGTGAGAGAAGGCCACCGGCGCAACTATGAACGACGAGTGGGCGGTTGCCACAATTCGTCGTGAAGTCCCTGCTGGTCCCATCGGACGACATCGTGATCATTGCTTCAACGCTGGTGCGATGAAGAACGAACAGAGGCAACTACAGCCTCGATTGGCGTACTGTCAGATGATGTTGTCCCTCAAATTCTCGTTGCTGTTCAGTGCATCGTCTCCATCAATCAGAGAAGAAGCTTAAAGAATGTCACGAGCGGTAAGCTTACTGACAATCTTATTCTATACTAATGTTGCCTTCCCAAACATGCGATTTTGCTTGATTTTGCATGTGGCAACCAATCAGTCATGCACATTTTGCTTTGCCTCCATCCCTAGCCACGAGTGGCCACAGTCTGTTTTTTTCCTTTGGATCCGTCGGCAACATTTGCATCTGCAGCGACAACGCCGCCGATCTGCACCTCTGCCCGTTCACTGGCCTCGCGAACACGACTGCTGAGAGGCGGCGCTCGCTTGCAAGCGCCCTTGCGGCAATGCTGGCGACTGGCGAAGTTGCACTCGTCTGGGTGTTGCGAAGCGCTCGCGCTCGGGCTCCGTTCGCACGCAGCGAAGCGGCACTCATGATGCATGCAACGGCGGCAGCCCTGAGCACGCTGCGACTGTTTCGTTGCAAGTCGGCGAGGGGTTCGGTTCCATTTTCTTGTGTTTATGGAATTGCTGACCTCCACCGGCCTCGTGGCCTTCGAGCCTGCCCTGTAGAGTGGTTGCGCTCGCGCTCCTCATGCAGCGGCAGCGGCGGTGCTCCGCGTGTTCCTGCAGCGCGCCGCCCATGCGCAGCAGCAGCCACCAGCAGGGCACTCCTGCCCGTCGGCCTCTGCCCCTACGGCTGCTCGATCAGACCGTTGCGTCTGTGTGGCCGGCTCGTCTTCCCGGCACGGCTTGCCGATGCTGGCAGCGACTACAGGCCGGCGGCGCATGCCACCAGCGGTGGCGGCGGCTCGAGGAGGGGCGGGTTAGGAACCCTAACGCTCCCTCCATCCCGTTTATACGGGCCACATCCGGATGGGCCGCCACATGCCGGAACCGGCCCACAGGCCGAAGGTCGCAGGCCAAGCTGGCCGGCCCACAGGCCGGGACAAGCCCCACCGGCCACAGACGGTTCGCATACTTTCTCAAATTCAAGAAGTCCTTCGGACCCCTCCAACTTTCGAAAAATCCAGGTTACCACCCTGAAATTTAAATTAGCCCTCATGCTTTTATCAAATACATATTCAGACTTATAAATTCTATATATATTTATGATTTAGACCTGAATTGTTCTGTAAATTTGTGTTGTGATGAACATTATTATTTGTACCATCCGGTAACACTATTTAAATGTTATAATTACCGTAGTAATTATTCATTTTATGATCCGAATCATTTCTATGTTAGAACAATTCTTAAATATACAATTTATTCTATTTGCATGGTTTAATTAATCAAATTTTTCTACATCAAGTAGAATATCAAGCAAAATTAAAATTAAGGTCTATACATATAATTTGGAATAACACAAGGTGATGTGACCTAGGCGTACTGCGATAAGTTCTTTCTAAGAGCTTATTTGCCCTGAGATCTGCGCTTTTAGGCAGGTTTTGCTCATCACTAAGAGGTCTACATCTTATGATGATTACCTCAACGTGTTATCCCAAGTAAATTTTCTTTGGAGACTTGAACGTGCACGTGCGTTCATACGGGCAAATAAATTTCATCTAAAGCATCAAATTGATTGTATGAAATATTTACTTCTACCAAAGGTTACATGATGTTGAGCCCTTTCGTATCAATAGGTAATACAGTCATCACTAATCAGCATGAGAGAACAGAAAAATGGAGACACAGTACAATCAAATTTAGAGCCTTTTCAGGGCACCACACAACCTGTTGATCTTTGAGGTGCTTTTCTACTTGCAGAATCTGCATCAGGTGATTAAATGAGTCACATTATAGAGATTTTAGGGAAGACAGGAAACAACAAGTCTAAAAAAAAAAGATATGCCAGACCATTCATGCGTAAAACGTAAAAAGCTGGACATGCAAATGTATTCCAAAACCAAAACAAAACTAAGTTACAGAATATATTCAACATCTCTGAATCAGTATAGCAAAATCTGAGAAAAAGCAATTTCCTAATCTCTGAAATTGTATTTCTTCACATCCAGTCGACCAAATACATAGTACTTTCAACTACTTTTTTTATCACTGTTGTGATCACACATTTGGCAAACCATTCATTTAGCGATTTCACTATCCTGCCTATCAAGAACAGGTGTATTAACTGTTGTATCAAACAGATTCGAGATGTTCTACTACCACCACAATCAATAATACAAAATTCTTATATAAAACTAAATTCTATGCTCCAACTCTATAGTAGTTGTTATGGGCAACAGGCTCACCTCCTATCAGTTGTCGATGATGCTGTGTATTTTAAAATCTTCATTCTTTTAGTGTACTGACTCTTGCCATGAGTTTGTCGGTTGCATAAAAGATTTCAACGATGGCACAACAAAAGAAACAATAGGGCTCACCTCCTATCCATGGTGGTTTCGTTCCTTCTCTTTTGTCACCGAACACGCAGCATGCTTCATTGTCAGTTCCTTTGTGCGGCTTCAGGTTTGCTTCATCTGAAACTAAAATGAAACACAACTGCAGAATTAGTAAACTCACCAAGAAAATCCTTAGAATGTATACCTCGAGTGACTATTGATTTCCATTGTCCAGCGAAGGTAGTCTGAATAGCAATGTAAAGGTGAATATTTAATAATATCATCGATTTCACCGCGAGACTGACTGTGTTGCCGAGATGCAGGCCATTAATTCATCACGGGAATCTTGAATTTCAATAAAGAAATTAGGATGGATCTAAGTGGGTGGCTTACCAGGGCTATGAGGTTCGACGATTTGGTTGGAGCTAGGGAGGAAGACTGAAGAGATACCTGTATGTTTTGTTTGTCGAAATTAGTTCGTGTGCTGCTGCAGAAGGAAGTGAAACTGCGAGTTCTGCCTCAGTAGTGGCAGCTGGCTCCATGTCTGATGGGTCGATGTCAAGCATCAATGTCATATCATCCAGGGAGGTATGTATGCTGCAGTTTAGTACATTTTGGGAGTCAGATCAGTGGTTACTGTTCTGGTTTCAGTTGGGAAATCAACTGCATATTCACATCTTAGTACTGAACTACTGATTATACCTTGAGTCGTCATCTAACAAAAAGAACTATTTGGAGTAGTTATCGAGGTCATCTGTATCGTTCTCATCTTTCCGATCACCTGAAATAACGTTTGTTCTTGTTAAGATGTTCTCTTTTGCAACACACAGATGTATTTCATGCTTGTCCTAACAAAAGTACTTCACTCTTCCAGGAGGAATGCTCTTAGAATTACATACACGTCAAACAATGTGAAGTTAGCATATATGCACTTACCTCTTGGGATAGACCTTGTACCATATTTGTCATCCCAAAACATTGTTATGCTATATATATTTGAGTTATGCTCAGAACCTGTGGAAAACATGCAAATTTTTCATACTTTGCAGCTCACAAAAATTCCAAGTGTTTACAATATTTCTTCTTTACAACTTACAGGGCAAAGCTCATTCATGATTTCCTCCAGGTTTTATGTGACTTCTGATGCAGAACCTGTAACATGAATTCGTTGAATGAGTAGGCGATGAAATTAGTATGTCTGTGAATAGCTGCATGTTTTCAGGCATACCAGGAAACCAACTGCCTGCCTAATGTGTTGCAGTTCACCCCATGATGCCCTGCATACTGCAATACAGTGATAAATTCAATTTAGAGGGCTCTTGTTGATTACAATTAATGTCCTAGTTCTTTTTATTACACAAAAGGAAGGGATCTTCACCTCTTCAGTTGTTCTAGAGCACCACTGCTCCAGTTCCTGTAAGCCAGCCTTTAAGAACTCCCGTTGCTAAAGAGCAGCATTCCGACAAGTAGCAAACTAAAGAAAAACGAAAAGGTAGAGGCATGTTGCAGTCCAGAATCAACCATGTAAATGCAGTCAAGAATAGTTAGGGAATTGGTACGGTATATATTAATACCTGTTGAAGAGTTGCACATTCAAATATGCATACTTGACTAAATGTTTTCTTGATTATCTTGATTATCATTGGTACCTACATAAAATTTAAATTTTTAGCAATTCATTCTGTAGTTCCTTAACTGTAGGGTAGCTAAAATATATTAAGATTGGACTCACATGGTTATTTTCATTGTTTCCAGTGTATGATCCAGGCACTTAACCATGCTTTGCCAATGTGCATGATGCTTGTCTTGATAGTGGATTAGAGTGTATACTCTTTAGTGATCCCCGAGATGGCCTCACGCGATTAGCTCTTGGAGCCTGTGAAGATTTGCAACAGCAAGCAATTGAACTATGTTGCCTCATAACGGAAATGACTTGTTTGTTGTACCTGTATGCAGAGTCGAGTCAAGAATGGACTTATTTCCTTCTTTAGGTTGTCTCTGATTATCCCATATATCTTCTCAACATATGTTGTTAACTGTTGCTGAACCGAATTGCTGGATATTTTGCCTCTACCGTTGATGCAGTGTCAGGCCTTCCTACCATTCCACCGTATCCACCAGTTACACTTTAATCCTGATCTGCTTTGCAGTGGTTGCACGCGGTGTCCGTGGACGATGACGACGGTGTACTGCACACGTCGGGCATGGACGATGACGACGGCGTGCTGCACACATCGGGCGGGGCGAGGTTGGAGGTGGGGGTGGCGGCGTCCACGGCGGCGGGATCCGGCGCCCACGGGATTCGGATTCGGTGTCGACAGGCGGGTGGAGGAGCGGACGTGGCAGCGCCCCACCCTGGCCTCTGTGCCGACAGGATTGAGCGGAGGAGGAGGAGGCAGGTGATGCAGGCGCAGGTGGCGAGGTGGACGGTGGAGGTGCAAGGCGGCGTGGCGGCGTGAGGAGGGAAGGCGGTCGCGAAGATAAGGCGATGCATCTATAGTATTGGAATGTGCCAAAACTTCATGAATTAATAATGGCTTCTATGGCGGCTTTAATGTGTGGTGATGAATGCAATACTAGTAACAAATAAATTCTGTAAAAACCATCAACATTTGTTTCAATCATTTCCACATGACTCATAAATTTCCATACATACTTATGGTATGGTACAAATCATCTATCTATCACGGTTGATTGATGTGTACAACATATACTTATTCCCATTTGTATTCTGTACATTTTGGAGTTCTAATCATGAGCTTTTCGAGGCATTAGGGAGATATCGAGTACCACAAATAATGCTAGAAATTTATGGAATGCGAAGCATTCTAGGCTCGAGGATTCCGTACAAAAAGAACCATTTGGGTTCAATGATTTGCTAGATTGAATCAAGCGCCATTTGCATTTACTATTAGGTGTCGTAAAATCTTGCTAATCCTATGTAGTGCCGTAAAGAGTGGTAGTATCACTCAACTCCCTATTACAATTGAAGTTGTAAATAAGAGGAGAAGTATGGTCACATATTGGGATTAAGCTGCTTGCAAGCAACTGAAGGCTTGACCTTCTAAGATAGTAAATGCCAATCAACCTCCTCTCAGAGTGTTGGTAGACACCAAAAGGATTGTATTATCCTGAATGGAAGCATTCACCACCTAGCTTAGTGGTGCACAATACTGAGACTAGGATATAAGCCCCGATTCTCGCTTTGGGATTTCATGATGAATCATTAGGGTGCATAAGATGCACACATTGTGTCTAGGAGAATTACATTATTTAAAGGCTACATGTGTCGACACTTACTTCTCAACAAATTGCATATGCATTCAAGTGATCCAATAGTCCATGGCCATGGCGTAGTACCTCGTACTCAAAGCTGGATCTTGTTGAGTGATGCAATGAAGCGAGATAGTCTTGCTCACCTGAAAGAAGTATTGGAATGTTTCTAAAACTTCAAAGTATCTTTACTATGGATACACATTTGAGGTGGTGAGAAGCAAGGCTAGTAGCAACAAGGTTTACGCAAAACCCAAGCATTGTTTCAATGCCATTCTCCATCACGACTCATAAATTTCCGATACTATACTTATGGGTAGTAAAAATCATCTATCTATGCAGTTGATAGATGTAGTGACAACATATACTTATGTAGTCACCGGATTACAGACATTTTGGAGTTCAAGGAATCTAAATACCTAATCCACGAACACAAACTTGCAACATACATAGTGTATTGCTTAGTCACTCATGACTTAAAGCATCCGTCGAATGTGGTACAATCGACCTAATGAATCCCTCTATTGAAGGGATACACATATAATTGTATGTTTATGTGTTTGTGTTGTTGCACATTCTAAACATACAATACTCATCGATTTGAGATAGAAGATATGAACTGAAAATCTTGAGAGATTGGTTCAATTCAAAATTATCTTATCTCAAAAATCTTGGACACGAAGTTGTCTATATCCAAATCTCATTGAAAAGGTTCAATACAAAAGAATCATATCCATACATCATATGGTTGTTTTGATTCTCTCATACACCTTGAGATGTGCTAATAATGCATCTTGCAAGAGCATTCGGCTGAATATTGTTTTTGAAATTATATGCTAGCCAATAGCACATGGGATCATATTATGTTCTTTAGTGGAACTCATGATCTGGTTATGAGCTTGGATATACCGATCTTGGCTTTTGTATATAATCCCAGTGCAAGATCAACGACATACTTCCTGCACTTGTAAGTTGGACCTACTTTTCATGGATGTCTATCAATGACATTAGTGGTTGCTTACATGTTGCTTTGCAAATGATAAACCACATAGTGCGAATATGTGGTGGTTGTGGTTCTATGAATCACTAACCATATACTTTGTTGTGTTCAAATAGATGCAAGTTATGTGAGGTACAACCTCGAAATGGTTTATTCCTAACATTGGAAAATAAACATTCCGCAAATCTAAGTATTATGATAATCATACAGATTATTTACACAGTCTCTACCTTGCTCCACATTTTCAAATGTGTTTAAGAGATTGGTATGGGAGTACTTAGTTTTGCAAGTATCGTGGGGAGATTTTCCTTTGATCCATAACTTGTTTCTGCATCATGTTGTACTCTTTTCTTTGTATGAGTTTTTACCTTGTTAGGTTTCTCATTCAAAGTTTTTAATGAGGCAACATCAACACAAGGTGTTATGTCGTATCATCTATTTTCCCCACAGGGTTTTTGAGGATGATACTCTTTGACATAACTGTTGTTCTTTTGAAGATTGTGAGTTTACCTCATAAGAGTTCAAATGGAACAACATATATCATGGTTTTTCCTTATTTTTCCCATTGGGTTTCTGAGGAGTTTACATGATATATGTATATATTTCTCAAATTTTCTCACAAGAATATTTGGGGAAATTTCAATTTAAACCATATGTCTCATCATTATTTTTCCCCATAAGGGGTTTTTAGAGATGATGTATACAGACATACTATTGTTCTTTGGACTACATGTCTTGATGGAACAATAAAGTACCATGATTCTACTCCTTATTTTTCCCACTGGGTTTTTAGGAGTTCACTTGGTACATATTTAACTATAATTATTCCTCAGATTTTTCCCACAGGGTTTTTCATGGAGGAATTAACAACATAACTAAAGGATGATCAAATGAAGCTGGAATTGATCAAGGGGGAGTGTTAGAGAACATTTCAAAGTGATCTAATTCCAAAGTGCGGATAGGTTACATGTCCTAACGGACATGTCCCCTCGTGATGCCCCTTCACCATGTATATATATGTACTCACTTCATATGATCAATACAGACTCATTTTTCACTCTTGTCTTGTGCCTCATTTACATTCGATTCTAAATCTCATCCCAATCTTGGGAGTTAGTACTTTATTTTAGGATGTGGTGGTGCACTAGGTTTTCATAAACATTCTCAGTGGCGTAGTTGGATTGGGAAAAAGGATATTGGAGATGCTTTTTACCTGCTTTTGAAATGTCATATTTCCGCTTGACAAGTTTAAAATGACTAGTACTCGGTTTTTGGTTCACAGCCCCCATCGTGTGCCTAGCTAAATTGCACATGTATTTGTGAAAATATTGGCTTTGCAACATTTAAAACCAAAATTGGCTATGTCCTGAAACATTCTTTACCAGCCATTTTTTGTTATTACAAATGTAGGTTCGTGTTTGTTTTACACAGCAACACTAATACATGTGTGTATGGTAATTCTGACCGATTTTCATAGTTGACCTGTATGTGGTTCTGTCTCAAAATTCTTCACTGGATCAAGACTGCGAGCTCAGCAGGAAGCGGTCCAGCGCAGATCGGCCGTCGAGACCCTTGTCCTTGTAGTAGCCGAGGAACTCTGCCACCATGACGCTCCTGTACCACGCGGCGTGAGCGTGACGATGGGCCTGAGCGCCCTGGTGGACACCGCAGCGCGGTCATCCTGAAGAAACAAGCCGCGGAGACCCGCGCGCGGCGCCCGGCACCACCCGTGCTCACGCTCTTGAACCGTCGTTGGACACGATCCGGAGCATGTCGCGCCGATGTTGACGACGTAGCGCCGGGCACGGGTGCACGTCCACCCATCGCCCTCCTCCCAGCAGCACCTGAGCCGCCCACGCCGTCCCGGAGGAGCACCGTCGAAGCAGGATCCGAGTGCCTGGTGGTGTGTTAGCACCACCGCCATCGGCATCGGCTCACGTACTCGGAAGCCCAATCCAAGAGTTGCTGGGCCTGAATGGGGAAAGTAGTTGAGCTGGTTACTTTGGCTGGGCAAAGCCCATGTAAGTCGTGTGTGCTTGTGGTTAAATAGCTGAACGGACAAAGGAGCGGGCATCATCATTTTTGTAACAAACAATACTGTACTCGAACCTTCCTCTGAAAGGCTTCTTCCTCCTTCGGTTTTCCCGGATCTCACACTCTGTTCTTCCTTCTCCCTTTCCCATTATCTCTGGTTGATTAATCCAGCACCAGTGTGCTAACAGTTGGTATCAGAGACAGCGATTCCGTCGATTGGGATGCAAACGAATTGGGTTTGGTGAGCGTCATTCGATTTCGCGAGAAATCGCGGTTAAATAACTGTAATTCCTGTTCACCGCATCTCGATCCGGGCTCAATAGTCTTATCCTGGATTCGATTCCACCCCACCATCACTACACCCGCCTGCAAGGCCGCCTCGGTGCCATGAATCCTGAAACGAAGCTCGTGCTCGACGCTCTCTCCAAGCGCTTGACGACACAGAGTCGGATGGGAGAACACCTTCACTGAGGCTGCTGAGAAGCTGGAGAAGAGTTTCGGGGAGGCGGAGGAGCAGTGGGAGACCCGCTTCTCCAACTCCGAGGACCAATGGGAGCGTAAGTTCGCAGATCTCAAGGTTGCTCGGGATGCTCGTGTGGGCGCTCGGCGCGTCACGCCCGGCCCTTGAGGGCGGCGGCGGCGATGGAGGCACCGTCGGCGACATCCACGCGTCGAGGTCGGGAAGATCTCCAAGCACCGGGGCTGTCGTGGCGTTCTCCGCCACGCCAACCTCTGCCGTCTTCATCAACACCGCCTTCCTCGACACTACCGGCATCCGGCGTATCGCTTCAACCTCAACCGGAGATCTCCGGTGACAATCGCTTGAGGCTCTCGGAATCTTGTCGGCGTCCGGGCGCCCATCTGCTGCGGACAAGACCGGGCCCCATGGGCACCGCCGACAACTATCTCGGGAGGATGGCTATGGGTCGGTGATGACCACGGTACATCCCGGTCAAGGCGTGTAAACTTCCTCTCCTCCCCAATCCCCAAGTTTGTTGAGAATTCCATGCCATTTTGGGGCATCGTTGGCTCTGCTAATCCACGGTGCGCTAAGATGAATTTTCCTCGGTTTGATGGCGAGAATCCAAAGCTTTGGTTGACTAGATGTGAGGACTATTTTGATCAGTATGATTTGGATCCTGCGTAAGAGTTAGATTCGCTTCCATGAATTTTTCTGCTTGTTCTTTGGTAGATGGTTGCGATGCTGTAGAAAGAGATTACGTTCATGCACTTGGGAGGAGTTTGCTAGGATGCTTTTAGATCGTTTTGGTCGTGACCCGGCATGAGCTACTCATTAGGCAGTTATTTCATATTAAGCAAGTGGGTAGTGTGGCGATTACATTGAGAAGTTCGCCGGTTTGATGGATCAACTTGCGCTTATGAAAGCGATGCGGATCCTACACTATACTATGAAATTTATAGATGGACTCCGTGATGATCTTAAAGCATCATGCTTATTCGAGAGGCCTTGGTTTGGATCTTGCCTATGTTCTTGCTCGATTGCGGGAAGAAGTCTCCTTCCCATCAAGGCGAAGGGAGTTCAAGAAGGCGGAATTCTCTTCTATGGCGAGCAAGAGTATTCTTCACCTCGGGCGGAACAAGGCTCCTCACTGTGCTCTCGATGAATGGCGATGCGGCTCCTCAAGCCCAAGATTGCGATGATCGATGGGCTGCTTGTTGCGGAGCATCCCGTCGAGTCAAGGTGCATGCCAGCGTTGTCTTGAAAAATGGCATAAAGACCATCATTGTGCTGAGAAAGCCCAGCTACATGCATTAGAAGAGCTGTGGGAGGTATTCATGCTGGAATGTGATTCTGATCACAATCAATCCATTGAAGAGACTTCTGAACAATTGTTCCTCACATTGTCATGCAGGCTGCTATATCTGGTGTTTCTGCCCCCAGAACCATGTGCTTACAAGGTGTGATTCAAGGCAATCAGATTTCTATACTTGTGGACTCGGTAGCTCCACACATTTATCGGTCATGATTTAGGCGCTAAGTTATCGGCATATCAAGTGTTCCTAGTTCCTTGCATGTGAGGGTGGCCAATGGGTCTCTTCTGAACTGTGATTCTGAACTCCTCCATGCCGATTGGTCTGTTTGTGGTTATGAATTCGATCGACGAAGGTGCTATCTCTGTCCTCATATGATATGGTGTTGGGTTTGGACTGGTTAGAAAGCTTTAGTCCTATGAAGGTACATTGGAAAGAGAAATGGATGGCCATTCCCTATAAGGATACAACTGTATTATTATACAGCTCCTTGCCTCATCTTCCAGTAGGCACTGTGCTGCAAGTGTGTTCTCTGGAAGTGTCATCGAGATCTTGTATACATTGTGTTGCCTGAGGGAGTTCAAGAACTTATTGATCAGTTTTCCACCTTGTTTGAAGTTCCAACAGCGTTACCTCCTGAAAGGTTTTGTGACCATTCAATTCCTCTAGTTGAGGGTGCTGCTCCAGTAAATATGAGGCCATATAGATATGCCCCAACACTAAAGGATGAAATAGAAAAACAGGTGAAGGAAATGTTGAAGAATGGCTTAATTCAACCAAGCAACAACCCCTTTTCTTCCTCAGTGCTCTTGGTTAAAAAGAAAGACAATACATGGCGTTTCTGTGTTGATTATAGATTCTTAAATGCAATTACTGTCAAAGGAAAGTTTCCTGTTCCTATCATCGATGAATTCCTCGATGAGCTATCCTTAGCTAGTTGGTTTACTAGTTTGGACTTGAGGCTGGTTTCCATCAAATAAGAATGAGACCAAGGAGGAGTTCAAGACGACCTTCAAACACACTTTGGGAGTTTGAATTGAGTCATGGCCTTTGGCTTAACTGGGGCACCTGGCACATTTCAAGCAGCCATGAATACCACTTTAGCTCCTTACCTCAGAAAGTTTGTGTTGGTATTTTTTGATGATATTCTGATCTACAGTAAGACTTTGGAGGAGCATCTTGTGCACATTAAACTGGTGTTTGAGCTGCTAGCCAAGGATCAATGGAAGATCAAACTATCCAAGTGCTCATTTGCTCAGAGGCAAATTTCTTATCTGGGTCACACTATTAGTGAACAAGGTGTTGGGACTGATCCTCAGAAGATTGTGGCTATAACTGACTGGCCAGTGCCAGCTAATGTTAAAGAATTGAGAAGTTTTCTTGGGTTGGCAGGCTATTATAGAAAGTTTGTCAGACATTTTGGTATCATTAGCAAGCCACTAACTGAACTTCTCAAGAAGAACACTTGCTTCATTTGGACTTCTGTTCATGATCAATCCTTTGCTGCTCTCAAACATGCCTTGTCCCATGCTCCAGTCCTGGCTTTGCCCAATTTCTCCAAACCCTTTGCCATTGAAACTGATGCTAGTGGCATGGGTATTGGGGCTGTCTTGGTCCAAGATAATCACCCTCTGGCTTTCATCGATTAAAACCTTTGGGTCCCAAATCCCGAGGCATCAACCTATGAGAAAGAATACCTAGCTATACTTATGGTTGCAACGATGGAGAGCTTATCTGACATAGAATTTACTATCTTCTTGACCAAAAGAGTTTGATACTGACTTAATGAGCAGGCTACACACCCAATGGCGGCAAAAGTGTTCACTAAACTTTTAGGCCTACAATACAAGATTGTCTACAAGAAAGGTGTGGACAATCGTGTGGTGATGCCTTGTCAAGGAAAACTACTCACTCTGCTCATTGTAATGCAATTTCTTCAGTTGTGCCAGCCTGGATCAATGAAGTGGTAGAGGGTTATCAGCAAGACACTACTACTCGGATATTATTGCTAAGCTCACCATTGATGATCAAGCGATTGCCTAATTTTACTCTCGAATGGTGTACTTGACTAAATGGCGAGAATCTGGTGGGCTCTAATCCTAGCTTACAGCTGAAATTAATGAAGGCTTGTCATGACATCGCTTTGGGTGGACATTACGGTGCTCTGTTACTAAGAATGAAGCAAGTGTTTGCTTGGAAGGGCATGAAAATTGCGTGCTCAAGTTTGTGCGGGCTTGTGTTATTTGTCAACAGGCCAAACCAGATCGTGCTAAACTTCCTGGTAAGCTTCAGCCCCTAAATCATATCTATGGACTTTGTCGAAGGTCTTCCTTTATCAAGTTCAGTGAATTGCATTCTTGTGGTGGTGGATTCTTTCACCAAATACGCGCATTTTCTTCCTCTCGCCATCCTTTCACGGTGCTTTGGTGTGGCTAAGCTGTTCATGAACAATATTTACAAGCTCCATGGTATGCCATTATCCATCATCTCTGATAGGGATCGTATCTTCACAAGTAACTTGTGGCGTGAGCTTTTCTCTTTGGCTGGAGTTCAGTTGCATATGAGCTCTAGTTACCACCCTCAGTCCAATGGGCAAACTGAGCGTTTGAACCAAACAATGGAAACCTTTCTCCGCTGTTTTGTGAATTCCTGTCCACACAAATGGAGTGCTTGGATTTCATCAGCACAGTTCTGGTACAATTCTTGCTATCACTCAGCCGTGGGCAGATCGCCTTTTGAAGCTCTATATGGTTACTCTCCTAAGCATTTTGGTATATCAGCTATGGACGCCGCTCATTCTCCTGATCTCGCCGGTGGCTGCGAGCGAACAGCGATAATGAGCTGATTAAGCACTGGCACGAGCTAAAGAACGTATGAAGAAGCAGGCTGATAAAGGCGGTCGAGCGAACATTTCGAGATAGGGGATTCGGTCTTTCTCAAGCTCCAGCCTTATGTGCAGTCTTCCTAGCGCCAGATCTAACCAGAAGTTGTCCTTCAAGTATTTTGGCCCCTTCAAAGTGTTGGCACGCATTGGACAAGTGGCTTATAAATTGGAATTGCCTCCATCAATGCTATTCACCCCTGTCTTCCATGTGTCCCAGCTCAAGCAAGCTCTTCCTCCTTCTACACAGGTAGTATCTGTGTTTCCCTCTGACATTGAGCTTCCCCGTGTACCAGAGATGATCCTACAGAAGAGGTTAATCACTCGTGGAGTAGCTGCTGTGCCTCAAGTGTTGGTGAAATGGTCTCAATGGCCTGAAGACATGGCTACATGGGAAGACTTGGAAGCTCTGAAGAGTCGCTTCCCTGCTGCGCCTGCTTGGGGTCAAGCAGCGTCTCAAGGGGTGGGGGATGTTAGCACCACCGCTCTTGGCATCGCACGTGCTCGGAAGCCCAATCCAAGAGTTCTTTGGGCTGAATGGGGAAAGTAGTTGAGCTGGTTACTTTGGCTGAGCAAAGCCCATGTAAGTCGTGTGTGCTTGTGGTTAAATAGCTGAGCAGACGGAGGGCGGGCATCATCATTTTGTAACAAACAATCTTGTACTCGAACCTTCCTCTGAAAGGCTTCTTCCTCCTCCGGTTTTCCCGGATCTCGCACTCTGTTCTTCCTTCTCCCTTTCCCAGTTATCTCTGGTTGATTAATCCGGCCAGTGTGCTAACATGGTGCCCAACGTCGTGCGGCTCCAGACACGGTGTAGTAGTGGCAGACCACCACCACCCCGTCCCCCGAGCGTGCAGCCGTCGTGCTCTAGATACCCCTCATGGAGGCCTGTGGCCTCCGGCAGCAAGCTCGGCCGGTGGCCGCCCAGCCTCCACACTTGCCTCGTGTACTCGGCACGCGGCCTGCACGGAGGATCTCCTCCTCCGGCAGCATATACAGATGCGCGTGTCGCGCCCGGTTGGCGCGAGCGATCGGAAGAGGTCGGTTGCTCTCGTGCACAGCCGCCTCGCCGTCCCCGTGTAGTAGGGCA
This sequence comes from Cenchrus purpureus, assembly GCA_022644695.1. Classification (NCBI taxonomy): domain Eukaryota; kingdom Viridiplantae; phylum Streptophyta; class Magnoliopsida; order Poales; family Poaceae; genus Cenchrus; species Cenchrus purpureus. The sequence goes on along the minus strand of CP053463.1, from coordinate 5,370,871 downwards.
GCCTCGCGGCTCCTCGTGGAACCGCTTCACCGACGCAAGCGTCTCGGCAAGGAGCTCGGCGGGCACGCCATGGTTGACGACTGGAAGAAGCCGACGCGGTCGCCGCCGACTGGGCAACCACCACCAACCAGGCCGGCCACCGCTCACCGCCGCGAGGTCCACGACAGGATTACTACGGCGTCGTCTGCGGGGTAGGGGCGAGGCGGCGTGGGGGTCGGGCGTCTTTGGAAGATGGGCAGTGCGTGGTGACGCCCTGCGACGAGAGCCCCACCAAACGGGCGGGCGGACGCCGGCGGGCGCCGCCGAGGCGTTTGAGGTGGTCATGGCGTCTCGCGGCGGTCGGGAGTTGTTGCTTTTGCGAGGAGCACGGTGACATTGCTTGTGCGGCTGATGACGGTGACGTAGAGGCCAGTGTCGCAGGCGTACCTGAGGGAGCCCTCGGCGGTTCCGGCCCCAGGCGACCGTCACTCGCCGGCCTTGCCGGTAACGATATGGCTGGGCCGGGGAAGTCGACGAGCTCGAAAATTAAGAAGCCAACTGGCCGAGAGAGTCGTGGCCAGGACAGGTGATCGGAGTTGGAACGCCATTTCTTGCGCTGCTACAGATTTTGTGTTGCAGGCCTAGCTTGCAAACAAGGGCATCATTATACCTACTAGCTGCCGACGATGGCGCCGGTGATAAATGTCGAAACCTGAGGGCGGTCGGGGTATGATCGACGGGAGACCGACGACCTTCTTCATCATATAGGATGAGAGCAATACGGCTGCTGAGTACCGTATTTCTGTACACGCGCAGAGACAAACTGGAGGCAACTCATATCGAAGTCAAGAATAACTATGCCTGTGAAGGTTTCCCAACTCTTGAGATCGACTTGAGGAATGGAACAGATTATTTGTTATTGAGGAGCACATATTTTAGATCTTTTGCATCATGTTGCCAAAAAATTTATAGTATTGAGCCATACAACAGATTTGTGGATAAGTACATACGTTGAAGGTTGGTAAGGTTTCCGAGCATGAAGGAATACAACCATAGATATTGTTCCTAGCCAATGACAATTGCTGCAGATGTAATAGGCTACATAATTCCAGAGGAATGTAGCTTGTGATTTGGTTATCATCAATATATAGAAGAGTAAGCTGGGTTAGATTTCCCAGAGACATTAGGATGTGGCCTGTGAGGTTATTATGGGAGAGAGAAAGATAGGAAAGATTCTCTAGGGAACCCATCTCATATGGTATTGCACGAGATAGATAATTATGGTGTAGCTGCAAAATAGTTAGTTGGGTCAAATTTCCCAGTGACGTAGGGATGTGGCCTGTGAGGCTGTCAAAGCCGAGATCTAGATTTTGCAATTTGATGAGCATTCCTAGTTCCGTGGGTATGGACCCATATAGTTCATTAGCACCTAGATACAAAAGAGTTAGTTGGGTTAGATTTCCAAGTGACGTGGGGATGTGTCCTGTGAGGTTGTTAAAAGAGAGAGTAAGATGAGAGAGGTTTTGTAGGGAGCCCAACTGATGTGGTATTGGACCAGACAATTCATTGTTATGAATATTCAGAAGAGTTAGCTGGGTCAAATTTCCCAATGATGCGGGGATGTGGCCTGTGAGGTTGTTAACGCCGAGATCTAGAATTTGCAAGTTGATGAGCTTTCCTAGTTCTGTGGGTATCAGCCCATATAGTTCATTAGCACCAAGATAGAAAAGAGTTAGTTGGGTTAGATTTCTCAGGGACATGGGGATATGGCTTGTGAGGTTGTTATAGGAGAGAGAAAGTTCAGATAGATTCGGTAGGGAACACATCTCATGTGGTATTGCACCAGATAGATAATTACGGTGCAAAAGTAAAATAGTTAGCCAGGTCAAATTTCCTATTGACCTGGGGATGTGACCGATAATGTTATTAGAGTAGAGAGAAAGATGGGAAAGGTTTTGTAGTGAGCCCAACTGATGTGGTATTGGACCAGACAATTCATTGTTATGAATATTCAGATCAGTTAGTTGGGTTAGATTTCCTAGAGATATTGAGATGTGGCACGTGAGGTTGTTAACACGAGATCTAGAATTTGCAAGTTGATGAACTTTCCTAGTTTTGTGGGTATAACGAGACTTTATTATCGTTAAGATACATAATAGTTAGTTGGGTTAGATTTCCAAGCGACATGGGGATGTGGCCTGTAAGGTTGTTATAGGAGAGAGAAAGATCGAATAGATTCTGTAGGGAACCCAGCTCATGTGATATTGCACCAGATAGATAATTATGGTGCAGAATTAAAATAGTTAGCCAGGTCAAATTTCCTATTGACGTGGGAATGTGACCCATAATGTTATTAGAGGAGAGAGAAAGATGGGAGAGATTTTGTAGGGAGCCCAACTGATGTGGCATAGGCCCGGATAGTTCATTATTATTAACATACATAAGAGTTAGATGGGTTAGATTTCCTAGAGACATGGGAATGTGCCTTGTGAGGTTGTTAAAGCTAAGATCTAGAATTTGCAAGTTGATGAGCATTCCTAGTTCTGTGGGTATCGGCCCGGATAGTTCGTTATCGTTAAGATACAAAAGAGTTAGCTGGGTTAGATTTCCCAGGGATGTGGGGATGTGGCCTGTGAGGTTGTTATAGGAGAGAGAAAGAATATCAGAGATGAACTGTAGGGAACCTATCTGATGTGGTATTGGCCCAGACAGCTCATTATGATGCAGATCCAGAAGGGATAGCTGGGTCAGATTTCCTAATGATGTAGGGATTTGTCCTCTCAACTTGTTATCGGAGAGGTCAAGCCTGGTTAGACTCTGTAAGTCACCAATCTCATTTGGTATTAGTCCTGTAAACCTATTGCTGCTGAGGTTTAGATAGGATAGTCTTGGTAGGGACACGATGTTGGCTGGGATGGTGCCGTGGAGACTGTTGTTGTTGAGGTCAATATATGTGAGGAACGGCAGAGCTGAGAAGTTGAGCTCACCGAGCTGGCCATGGATGTCGGCACCTGGTAGAGAGATGTTGGTGACGTGCCACCGCGTGCTCTTGCCGTGGCGTGCAGCACTGCACGTGATGCCGGCGGTCCAGTTGCAAGGGCTGGTGTGGCGTTCCCAGGAGCTCATTTGGAGGGGTGAGTTCCCCCAGAGCGTGGATTTCCAGTGAAGAAGGGCCCTTTGCTGAGACTCGAGGGAGATGCCTCCGTGCCTCTGGCCATGCAGCTGAAGGCAAAGAAGGCATGGCAGGAGTAAGAAGAGCAATGATGGTATCGACATTTGGTGACGATGCAGAAGAGCTCGATATATGATCAGGATAGTTGCAGTAATTTGTCCGGGGACTAGAGCTAGTGTTGCATAATATTGCGACTACAATGTTCTTCTATATATAGCAACGTGCGATCGATGTTACGAGCTATTGCTCGACTATAGTATTTGGCTCAGAGGCACTAGCTCGTCCGTCACACGGACGGACGCGTTTATTCCTTAGAAGACAGGGACCTCCTCTGCCGCGCACTCACGTCGTGCACATGTCTGGGAATTTCAGTGGACGCCTCGGTATCCCACTGAAACGAAAGACTGTAATAGCCGTAAATATTTAATACTTTTAGAAACATTTTATATGAAGTAAAAATTAATAAGTTGTTAAGTATAATTTAATATCCTATGATATGCACTATGAAAGAGAGATTTATCTTAACAATAAAAAAAATACTACATAGTCTTTGTTTAAGACTCACGTGTGCACTAATATAATAAAAAGTTGTGCTGTAAGCTTTGATACTAATCAAACTCGTAATGCTTGCCACAAGGACCAATGTGATGTAGGCTATCAAGTAAAACCGCACAACCAATGATTAGTAGTGATTAACAATGCTTGGCAATAAACTATGATGTTGGCTGACGGGAAGAAAATATTTAAGGAAAGAAAGGAGAACCTTGAATAAAATAAAAGATCAAGTGAACCTAGATTTTTTTGAAGTCGGCAACTGCAGTGAGAAGGTAAGTACATGGTGTAGTTTAAACTAAATTAAAAAGTACATTACGTAGCAACTAAGGTGGCACTACATGCATGAACCAACTTGCTTCTAGAGTAAGCAGTAAATTATTTCTTTTAACAAACCATCTCTAGAGTTTGCCAGCACATTGACATCAGTAAATGAAAGGTCACCTTTTGGGAATATCCAAGAGCCAACTAGAGGGCCCCTAGAGCACCTGAACACGTCTTTTATGCCTATAAATAGATGGGCATGCTGGGCATCAAGGAACACACCCATCCACTTTACTCAAGTAGCTGAGATTCTGTCAACGAGTTTAGAAGCAAGGCGTGCAAGACTTGGAGCTGTAGTACTGCATCTGCTGTTGGCCGGAGTGCTAAGCAGGCAAGCAGATCATCCTACAGTCATGCTCTTACCTTGTTCTTATTTTAAATTAATTTCAGCATCTTATACAAGACACTATTATTTGCTTGTCTACTCTGCTGCTTATGATAAAACAAGGTGTTACGATAGCAAACACATTGTACCGATCACAGTTCAGGCATGGGACTGTCTGGGTTCTCCATGTAGAATGACTCTTGTACAGAACAGAGTAGTCGGTGATGGATCCGTAGGAGCGACCGATTACTAGTAGGTCAAGGTGTCGTTATACGTGGGATTAAGGGCTCAGCTCTTCTAGGACCTTTGTTCTAGTAGGGACTGTTGATGTCGGAGTACCTCTCTTAAGAGTATAAAGTGTGGAATTTCACCCCTGTGACTCCCGGGTTGGGAAGCTTGCCGTCATATGTAACACCTGATTTTCTTCAACTTAATATTTTTGGTGGATCTGTTTGCTGAGTATTTTACTCACCCTTGCTTTAATAATTTTTCTTTTACAGTAAACAACAATGATGGTCATGCCACCGAAACCATGTCGGGGCATGAAGATGATGCGTGTAGGAGTAGCCGACGGGAAGGGTCACACAAGATCTTAGAATAAAGTTGCTTAGTCTTTTCATATATTCTTATTGTAATGAATAAATGACTTCACATGATGATGTCAATGTAATAAAGAATGATTGATGGTGTGAGCCTTACATATTTATTATTTACTATAAATATGTGGCGACTGTTACAAATGGGCCCTATGTTGGGGCGTGACAAAGACCATTGGTACGTACATTCTACCTCAACATCGATAGATCGCTGTCACTTCGCCGATGGCACTGCAACGGAGAGAAAACTTCTTTTATATCAGCAGCTAACAAAACAATAGTTCTGTACGTAACTCCTAGGCAAAGGCAAGAACTTCTCGTTCGATAGATCTTATGCCATTCTGTATACCAACCATAATATGCATTGCTAGGACAAATCAAGCATCAATCAAATGCCAAGTAACCTCCCACTGCACCTATGCAATTTATTGCCACTAACTCTAATTTTTTAAAGGAATTGTTTCCGACCTTGTTTTCTGCTTTTGCGACCACACACACAGTCAGGTTCTTACAATATGTTTAGCTTAGAAACCGGTGAAAAAATTAAGCGAATAGTTCACTAAAAAACGGAAATAATCATAAGCAAAATTTATTATTGCTTTTCCATCCCTTGTTTTAAGTGAAGGTATCTAAAGGATAACCCCAATGTTTTGCTTGCTGCTCGGACAATTTTCCTTGTGTCTTCATGCTGCAATAGTGGGCCAAAACATAGCCAGTAAACTCCCATGAAGATGACCTGCGTAAAAGAGATTATTCCAAGTAGTCAATTTATCCCCAACTAAAGCTCTTGGAAAGGAGATATTCAGTGGCATCTAAAACCCTTGAAGGTGATATTCAGTGGTGTCTTATATATTAATCACATTTGCCACTAAAGTATGAGGATAGTGGAAAATATTATACAAGTTAGGATATTGCTCATTAAGTGGTTTAGGTCTACCATGTATTTCCCCAAAACCTGGTATGTGAACCATATTTATTTTAAAGGTTTCAGATATCAGGAAATCTTTCCTGACATTTAAAACTTTTTGCAAACTCATGCTTACCGTCCCTTGATGATACATGAATGAATGAAATGATCGTTCCTCATAATTAACAATCTAGGGTGGCAACCGATTTACATAAATAACTTTGCAATTTTATCTTGGACTGATAAATTGCATCACTTTTCAATTGACTTGGCCCACATAATTTATTATGGATTTCAATCAGTAGGAAGTGTCACAGGAATGAGTATTAAATATCACGTCACATCAGCAAATTTGCTAACATGACAGAGTTATTTATGAGGAGAGAGTAAGTAGAGTGTCATGAGATGAGCTGGTATACAGTCCTCAAGTTTTCAATCTTTTAACCTGCAGTAACATTTCCACGAGACTAGCCTAAGCTATAGTATTCCAAATGGGTAGGCACGATTGGCGGCACGACGACCCTAAAAGCACGACCCTAGCACGCCCGAGACACGATCAATAGTGCTTGGTGCCGGCCGGCACGATAGGTCGATAGTGCCTGGGCCGCCACTTCGGCCCATAGTACCGGCCCGAGGCACGACCCGATTTTGAGCGGCCCGATAGGCGGCCCAATGCCAATTTCCCATCTCATATATATAAAATCAGGGTCGTTCTTCAGAATTTACAGGCATAATACACCATGACCTCGCCATGTTTTTCAGGGTGGATCCAAGATCCAAGAGGCTCACCTCATCTTCCAAGACCTGTCCGAGAAGTACCCGACGACTTGCACGATCCTCAACGGTAAAGCCCTGTGCGCGATGCACATGGGCCACTTCGAGGACGCGGAGGGGTTGCTGCTGGAGTCACTGAACAAGGTAGGTCAGCTCCGGTGATCTCTGATCTCTGCTTCAATTTGCCCAAACGGGCGTTTCCATTGCCCAACACTCGACGGCATAGCAGCACACGCCGATGCCGTGCTTCTGCATCTGAAACCGAATCATCGATCTGTTCTTGACTTGGCGCACGCTTAAACGAGACTGCTGAAACTGTTCAGGACGCCAAGGATGCTGAAACTCTGGCGAACCTCACGGTGTGCAGCCTGAACTTGGGGAAACCTGCAACGCGATACCTCAAGTGAACGCCTGCCTGTAGTAGTGTTTTTTTTCTGGAATACGCAGGAGAGCTGCGTATCATTGTATTAAGAAGAAATAGATTGTTTTGTTACAACACGGGCCAACCGGGCACACGCACACAGGGTACAACTCTAGAGTACTATACGGCAAAAAGGACGACTTAGACTCTGTCGGGGATAACCATCCGACTCAACTGACGCCGCTAGCGTTGTTGGCGTGTCCGACCAGCCCGGCCACGGCCATGAAGTCTGCGTCGAAAGGCGTAGCGGTCGCGAAATCGTCAAAGTCCTCCTTGTCGACCGGTCTGAGAAAATCTTCTTGGCGAGGCCTGGTGGCATGACGGGGTAGTGGCCGCATCTTGAGGGGCTTCCGCAGGGCGTGGCCGCGTGGGCCAAGTTTTCCCAACTTGCGCATGAGCAGCACCTCTCCCTTCTTTGATGCACGCTCGCATTCGGCCGGTTGTTGGCAAGCTCTTTGCTCCGTCAGATGTCGACCATGCGCCTGCTGGAGAACCCGGCACCGCCATGCGGGGTTGTCTGGCCGCGGTAAGGTGCTAACGGGACCATGGCGCCTCGAGGAAGGTTTGAGTCGCCTTCACTCTTGGTGACTTGTGATGTCTTCGCCCTCTTCCTCTTCTTCTGTGTGGCTTGGATGGTGTTCCTTTCCGCTTCAGAGGCCGGCCCGGGGAGCACACTTGGAGGGTGTCCTGGCGACCGATCCATCTCCCGGCTCATCAGTAGAGTTGAAGTGTGGCCTGTAGTAGTGTTGGAAGAAGAACCTGCCGAATTTGCATGGCTTGATGATCTGAATTGATGCAAAGCAAATCTGGTTGGCCTTGCAGCCAGTTGAAGCTAGCACACCCGGAGCACACGCTGGTGAAGCGATTATCCTCCGCCGAAGACTGCTTCGACAGAGCCTGCCAGGCGATGGCTTGAACTCGATCTGATTTGTTGTACCCGTTTTCTCTGGGATAAATCAGAATAACACTGTGACCTTCTCTGAAACACAGCAGCTAGTACCACTCGCAGTTAACACTTAACAGACATGCCGTGCCTGTCAATAATTTTTTAAATGGAACCTGTCATTAAAATTCGTGATGCTGGATCTTGGTTATGATAAGAAAGGTTATGTTCTGATGCATTGGTGTAATTATATTTACACGCTTTGCTTATCAGTGCTCTGATGGAGCCTCTGTACTGTAATACTATTTCAGACACCAAACACGCTACAATGATGTGGGTTCAGAAGAAGATTTGCAACAACCATCCAGCAGATCTGTCAACATATGCTTGGCACTATGCGCTTTTATCTAGATACTAACCATGTGATTAGTTAAACATCAGGCAGAAAAGAATCAAACCGAATAAGACACAAGTAAACAGCAAAGATTTCCACCGCCATGTGGATCTGATCCAAGATCGCTTGTCCGGACCCGAGGAGCGCCGCTCCTCGCCACCGTGCCGGCTGCGGTGTTTAGGGATGGAAATGGCGCGGATACGCATACCATTCGAATACTTTTAGTTGAATATCCACATTTTTTGCCGGATACGAATTTGGATTCGAATATAATCGAATACGAATGCAAAACGAATAGTTCGAATTCGCATTCGGATATCTACTCGATTTACAGATAGCAAGGTTTTATTTGTTTAGTGATAATTTTAGAAGAACAAAATCATTAAAGGGATAGAAATTAAAGTACGAACGTGTAAACAAAAGATAGCTTGTCAACCATGAACATATTTATCTATAGTTATTCTAATAAATAAATATATAAATAGTAAATTAAATTATAAATAGATAATATTACAAATAAATCTATTATTATTTAGAAGAAATAAATAGAATTACAATACATAAAATAATTTACATCAATGATTAAATAAAATAAAATATTGAAAATAATTTATTTTAACAAATACATCATTTTTTGACGAAATCAAAATAATATATTTATTTTAAAACTATATTATACATGAGTTCACCGGAGTGGAGCACGGTCGGATACGAATAATTGTCGGATAGGCACAATTATTTCGAATACGGATATAGATTCGGATAGAGAAAAATAGTGAAAACGAATTCGGATACATCCATTTCAGATTCATATTAGCAATATTAATTTGGATAACCACATTTATATTTTAATGACACTTAATCAATATTTTCCCTAGCGGTGTTGCCACCGGAGAGCCGACGACCCCACACACACCGGGGGTCTGGTGCCGCCGTCACGTCCATGTGGGACCTAGATATTCCTGGCCTCACTGGCAGTGTCCCGTGTCGATAAATATCACTCTGTCCAGGTAGTTTGTCCTCCTGCTGTGTCGTTACTGAAAGCCAAGCGAACGCCACTGGGCCCATCTGGCTCCTGCGAGTGGCGGCTGCGGCGGAGCGCAGCAGGTGGCCGAGGCGATGGCTCCCAGGGACCCCAAGGACGGAGGAGCTGGGGAGGGCAGCGGCGGCGCGGCGGATCCGGAGGTTGACATCGAGACCCGCTGCTCGCCTCCTCCGGCTCGTCCTTTTCCTCGACCCGGCGGGCGAGGATGACGACGAGGTCGGCGACGAGCGGCGCCGGCGGCGGAGGCGGCTCCTCCTCGGCAGCCACACGCACTCCAACACGACCTCCCAGGTCGCGCTCGTCGGCGCCGACGTCTGCCCCATCCAGAGCCTCGACTACGAGTACGCGCTCTGCTCTCCTCCCCAATCCCACGCGAGCGATTCTCTCGCTGCGCTTCCGCTTCTGGACCGACGGCGACGGGTGCGCTCCTGTGCAGGCTGATCGAGAACGACGTGTTCAAGCAGGACTGGAGGGCGCGGGGTAGGGGACACATCCTGCGTTACGTGGCGCTCAAGTGGGCCCTCTGCTTCCTCGTCGGGGTGCTCGCCGCCGCCGCCGCCTTCGTCGCCAACATCGGCGTCGAGAACGTCGCCGGCGCCAAGTTCGTCGTCACCTCCAACCTCATGCTCGAGGGCAAGTAAGCTGCAGCACCACGTTTCTAGCACTTGGAATTTTGGCGTGGAAGTGGTGTTGACTGGGAAGTTGATTTGGTCAGACATGGGTCGGCGTTTGCTGTGTTCCTGGCGTCCAACTTTGCGCTCACCATGTTCGCGGCGGTGCTGACGGTGTATGTGGCGCCGGCAGCCGCCGGATCAGGCATCCCGGAGGTTAAGGCTTACTTGAACGGCGTCGACGCCCCAAACATATTCTCTCTGAAAACTCTGATAGTGAAGGTACTTGTTCCTGTCTTCTAATTTCGTTCCTGGCTTCCTTCCATCTCACTAAACAAAATGACATGGATAGTTTAGAGAGATATGATGTAATTACGTTCTGAAACCTGGGTCTGTATTTAGTGTGATATGAGCTTGTTGACTGAATTATTGATCCCGTCACTTGAGGGTAGTACAATTTTGTGGAATTGTGGTATTTTGCTGTGCTGGTAAAGTGATATCATGGTAGAAATCGATTTCAGTAGCTGGAGCAATGAACATGATGGGTTCTGTATAGAGCTGCAGGATATACAACTACATAAAAGAGTTGGAAACATAAATATGTAACATAATATCCATGTTTGTCTGTCCTAGACATTATATGATTTACACATTGGAACTCACATGTCTTGGCATATAGCTTCAGAGCGTAATCTGCCCACATTGTAATTCTAATAGAAAATGTCAACTAAAGCATCTGGAACTGTGGACTTTTGATGTGATGGCTTAGTCTCTGGAGTAATTAAGCTTTATTTGGAACATGAAGATTCTCTTGGTCTGCTTTATTCCAGTTACCATTTTTATGAGAAGTAAATTTGACCAAAGAGAGCATTTCTGGCTGATAATGTCTGTTGAATCGTGCAAGGAGTAACTCTTTTTTATGGGAAGTGTTAAAGGAGAACTGAAAATGCATATGCTAAGATTTATTAGTCGATTCATCCTCTTCATTGCAGCTTCTTTAATTTTGGACTGAACTGACAAGTGGCGCGTCCTATTTTAAGGTTGCTTGAATTGGTCTTTGTTTGTAAGAGAGATTATCATCTCTGTCTCTTCAGTTCAACTTGTTTCTTGGCACTTGAACATAGTGCTCTTTATGTTTTACCTAATACATACTAGCTGGTTTTGAGCAGATTGTGGGATGCATTGCTGCAGTATCGTCATCACTGCATGTGGGAAAAGCTGGTCCACTGGTACATACAGGTGCATGCATTGCATCAATACTTGGACAAGGTGGGTCACAGAAATATCACATGACATGTAAATGGCTAAGGTACTTCAAGAATGATAGGGATCGGAGGGACCTTGTTACTTGGTTCTGCTGCTGGTATTGCTGCGTTCCGGGCACCAGTTGGTGGAGTCCTTTTTGCCCTGGAAACAGTATCTTCATGGTAAATTCTTTGAAATGCATTTCATGATGTCTTTGTGCAATTACCTTGTTTAGTAGATCTATTAGTATCGAGGTGCCAAAAAGAAAGTGTGAGTGAAGGCTTGAATCACATTTGATCCATAATTTAAACTATTGGTAATTTCCTTCATAAACTGCCTTATTTGTTGATCTGGCATAATTCCCTCAGCATCTGTAAAGATGAAGAACCATGTACTTAAAAAAAAATAAACAAAGGTCTATCAAACAACAGATTCTATACTTATCAGGCATGTTTAGCAACTCAGCATCACTATCAAAGGTTAATGATTTTGAAGTGCTACTTATAATTTGCTGCTTCTTCCGTCAAAAGTGTCCCTCTTTTTTCACTACTTCTCTTAATTTGGTACTATGTTTGCAACTAGCGATTGAAACATTACTATACTACTATACTACTATGATCTGTTTTGATTGAAACTTGTTTAAGCATGATAGTATTGATATGTTGAAGGGTAGGGTGCAGCAGAGGCTCCGTATGCATATCCCTTATAAGGGACAACATATTTAAAGACTTCTGCAATATGGCATCTTTCATGGACAAATTTTTTGTGTACAATTTACAAATATTAAGACATTTTCCTTTTATTTACAGGTGGAGGAGTGCCCTACTATGGAGAGCCTTTTTCACAACAGCAATGGTCGCTGTTGTCCTTAGGGCATTGATAGACTTCTGTAAAAGTGGAAGGTGTGGCTTATTTGGGAAAGGTGGACTTATAATGTTTGATGTGACAGCAGATTATGTCACCTACCATTTGGTCGATTTACCTCCAGTAATCACTTTAGGGGTTTTTGGAGGAATACTGGGGAGTTTGTACAACTTTTTCCTGGACAAGGTTCTCCGTCTCTACAACTTTATCAACGAGTATGTACTATGTACTGATGTTGCCTCAATTTTGAACAACCCCCACTTATGCAGTTTAAATTGCACATACTCTATTTTATTAAATGTTCAATACCGAAATATGTCATTTGTAATGTTGGCTTGGATCACCTTTGGAAACATATTACTATGAATGTTCAAAGAACTCCTAACATACATCCACTGAACCATGTATAAGTTCTTGAGATTCATATACCCATTTGAAACCATTCAATTATTTGCAATATCTTATTGCCTAAAGTCTTTCATTACTTTCAGGAGAGGAAAAACATACAAACTGCTCCTGGCTGCAACAGTCACTGTTTGTACATCATGTTGTCTCTTTGGCTTGCCATGGATTGCATCTTGCAAACCTTGTCCTACTGATGCAGAAGAAGCTTGCCCGTCAATTGGGAGATCTGGTAATTTTAAAAAGTTCCAGTGTGCAATGAATGAATACAATGACCTGGCTAGCCTTTTCTTCAACACCAATGATGACACTATCAGAAACCTTTACAGTGCTGGCACTGATGATGAATTTCACATCTCTTCAATACTTGTGTTCTTTGCTGCGTCGTATTTTCTTGGCATTTTCAGCTATGGCCTTGCCCTACCATCTGGCCTTTTTGTGCCAGTTATTTTGACTGGTGCAGCTTATGGTCGTCTGGTAGGCATGTTGATTGGGTCACAATCAACTTTGGATCATGGTCTTTTTGCGGTTCTTGGCTCTGCTGCTCTTCTAGGTGGATCGATGAGAATGACTGTCTCAGTTTGTGTTATTATCCTGGAACTGACTAATAATCTGCTTATGCTTCCGCTAGTTATGCTTGTCCTTCTGATATCAAAGATGGTGGCAGATGCTTTTAACGCAAATGTCTATGATTTGCTTGTTAGATTGAAAGGATTTCCTCATCTTGAAGGATATGCTGAACCCTACATGAGGCAATTGTCAGTCAGTGATGTTGTAACTGGCCCTCTACAAACATTCAGTGGTATAGAGAAGGTTGGCCATATAGTGCATGTCTTGAAGACAACTGGTCATAATGGTTTCCCTGTAGTTGATGAGCCACCGTTTTCAGATAGTCCTATGTTATATGGTCTAATTCTTCGAGACCACCTGCTTGTTCTATTGAGAAGAAAGGATTTCGTCAGTAGTTGCACAACTTCTGCACCGAATACCTCAAAGAATTTCGCACATGATGAGTTTGCTAAACGTGGATCAGGAAAGCAAGACAGGATTGAGAACATTGAGTTAAGTGCAGAAGAGCTGGAAATGTTTGTAGACTTGCATCCATTCACAAATACATCTCCATATACTGTCCTTGAGACTATGTCTTTGGCTAAGGCTCTTATACTTTTCCGTGAAGTTGGATTGAGACATCTTTTGGTTCTGCCGAAATCTTCTAAGGTTAGTGGTGCTGTTTGCACTTCAGTTACTTTATTGTTACGCTATTTCAGGATTTTCGTCCGTATTTCCTTCTCATTCTTGTCTTGATAAGTCTCAGCTCCATTGCAATTCGAGCCCCTTGTTAGCAACAAATGTTGTCTCTAACCATAATGACAGCTTATTCAGATAAACTATGATGTGTGACTGCACGAATCGCACAATTTGCATTTGTCCGTGCTAGTAGCATTGTCCTTTGTCACCCAAATTAATATTAGGAATTACAGATACTCTTATAATTCTATCACTGATAAATCTGTTTTGTCAAATGCAGAGAGCACCTGTTGTTGGCATACTGACAAGGCACGATTTCATGCCTGAGCATGTACTGGGTCTGCATCCTTTCCTCTTCAAGAGCCGATGGAAGAAGGTGCGACTTGGCAAGTTAAAAGTCCCCAGCATATTATGATGCCTCCAAGTAACTGATGATTCATTGCTGCTGTTGGGGATCACGGATTTTCAGAGAATTAACTCACTTGAATAGTAGTGCAGATTCTTTTTTTTTTGGTGGTTGATGGGGAAGGCAGTTCACACATTGGTGCAGGAAAATGACATGTTGTAAAGCGCTAAAAGAGGATGGAACACCGTATGTTGCAAATTCATGTCACTATAAAATATAACTCATCCTCTATGTGACATTCAAATTTAGTCCATGCCTTCTTTACCTTGTTCGGTTGGCTGGTGAGTGACATTCAAATTTAGTCCATGCTTTCTTTGTCTTGTTCGGTTGGCTGGTGATAGACTGATAGTGAGCTGATGTTGATTTGTCGCGAGAAAAATTACTGTTGATTCCATATGGCCCTTTGTGAGCTCGTGCATAACAGCCCTGAACTCGGATGTCCGTATGGCCCTCGAGTACATGCGGCCCATTGTCAGGCCTAGGGTGGGGTCAAAATTTTAGGGTGTCTTTTCAGTTTTATTAGAGGTAGTAAACATTGACTAATTATAAAACTAATTAAATGAATTGACGGGAAATTTCGAGACAAATCCATTAAGTCTAATTAATCATCATCGAGATTGTTTCTTGTAGCATGACATTGCTAATCATGACATAATTAGGCTTATTAGATTCGTCTCGAAAATTAAGGTATAGGTTATGGAATGAGTTTTATGGTTAATTTACATTTAATACTCATAATTAGTGTCCGATGACGGGTAGATAGTGAAATTTTAAGTAACTAAACAGTCCTTAGTCCGACTCCTTTCGAAGAGCGGTCGGCGTGTCTGGAAGCCCTATTTATCCGCCGCCGCGGCTTCACGCGCTGCGGTCGACCGAGATGTCAGCCAACAAGACCGCTCGCTCGCCGCCTGAAACCCACCCGGCCGGGCGCGAAGTTCAGTTCTCTGAAGACCTTGCCAACCTCGTCGCCCCTTCCGACGACGAGGAGGTCGATCAAGTGGAGGAGCCCTCCTTCCTAAGGCAAGGCGTCACGCGCGGCGGTCTACGTCAACACGGCCGCGCGTTCTCTCGGTTTGGCTTGAGCAAAGTAAAAGCTTGCGCTGCAGTTTTACGCAGTACAAGCTTTCCGTTGTTGAGGGCTGGAGCTTCTTTCAACCAACTGCATCTTTTGAATCCTACTATATTTGCCGCCTTTTGGAAAAAACACGCTATTAACACCGAATCGATGATTTCCCTTACCTACCAATCTACCATTATCTGAATGAGGCACATATAGAAGACTACAAACATCACCATCTTCCGACTTCCTAATTAAAGTTTCAAGCAAGCAAAGGTGAAACGGTGAAGGACTGAACTGAAGGCATATGCTTTTGCCCAACCTTTATAGACTCAATTGTGCTATGATAACCCTTATCCCAAAGGTTGAAGAGGCTAAGGAGATGAAGCAATTCAGACCTATTAGTCTGATAAACTGTAGTTTCAAGATTTTCTCTAAGGTTCTGACTAGTAGACTAGGAGAGTCTCACAGACTCATCTCTCGGGAACCGGAGTGCCTTTGTCAAAGGTAGGTATATCTTAGAAAGTGTAGTTGTGGCACATGAGCTAGTTCACGCCACAAAGTAAAAAGCCAGGCTTGATCATTAAACTAGATTATGAAAAAGCCTACGACAGTTAGTTGGGACTTCCTGTTTGAAATCCTAGCTGCTAGAGGCTTCATGAGAGATGGATAGGTGGATAAAATGCTTAGTGAAGGGAGGACCGTGGTGTGAATGAATGGAAAGTGACTTTTCAAACAGGAAGGGCTAAGGCAGTGATCCCATCTCACCTCTCTTGTTCAATTTAGTAGGTGATGTCCTAACCAAGATGTGGAGGAGAGGCTGTGAGGAGTGACTTGATCAAAGGCACGCTTCCCGAGTTCGAGAGAGGGTGGGGTGGTGTCTCTCCGATGTATCTTGTGACACCATTGTGTTCGACATTCTCGACCCTCTCCAGACACTATCTCGAGAAACTTAAAGTGCAGTGATCTGGTTTGAAAAACTTTCGGGTATGAAGATTAACTATCACAAGAGTGAGCTAATCCTAGTAACGAGTGAAGAGCAAATTCATGTGGCAGCCCATATCTTTGGATGCCCTGTAGGTTCTTTCCTATTAAATACTTGGGCATCCCTCTACATTTTGACAAACTTAGAAGAGAAGATATACAACCTCTAGTAGACAACATTTTGAAGAGGGTTGCTAGTTGAGAGGAAGCTTCTCTCACATGCCGCTAAAGTTACTCTTATTCGTGCTTGTTTGTCTAGTGTCCCTATCTACCTCCTTTCCTTTATTAAGTTTCTCAAGTGGGCCATTAAAACCACAACACACACTTTGCCAACTTGTGGGATGACACGATGGCAAACATAAATATCACCTGCCAATTGGGAAAGTATTAGTATGTTAAAGAGTTTGGGGCTGTGGTATCCCAAATTTGAGGACTTAAATTCTGTTTGTTAGCCTCTTGGACAAAGAGATACCAATATGGTGAGGCAAGCTCTAGAAAGAACTCATTGATTTTAAATACAATACTAGTAGGCCAAACATCCTTTCTTGTAGAGATACTAATTGTTCTCGAGTTTTCAAAGGTTTTATGTGGGCGTGAGTTGCTAAGTTAGGGTTCAAGTGGAAGATAGGTGATGGGAAGAAAGTGAAATTCTAGGAAGATAACGGTTAGGGCCTTCTAGCTTAGCTATACAATTCGGGACTTGTATGTAATAGTCAATGAAAAAACTAGTCTGTGGCTGACCTCAGGATGGTCGAATTTGAGGTGCACTTTCAGGGAGGACTGTGAATGAATCCATGAATAGAATTTGGCTAGATGTAGTTCAATTAGCCTCCACCATCTCCCTCGATGGGGAGGAAGATACCCGATGTGGAAATTCAATTCCAATGGTGTATACACCTCCCAATCCTTATGCAGAATAGTCAATTCAAAGGATTAGACTGTGTACACCCCTAGCATTTGGTCTCTGAAAATCCCTCCTAGGGTGCATTTCTTTTATGGCTGCTTATGAATAACAAAAATCTCACCGGAGATAATCTAGCTAAAAGACAACATGTTGAGGATAAAACTTGTTCTGCTGCATGCAGAAATAGAATCCTGTCACCATCTTTTCTTCGAATGTGTGATAGCAAAGAGATGTGGAGGAGAATCTCTATAATTGTAGGGAGGAGTTAGGCAATTCTTTGGAATCTATTGGTGTTTACTAGTTGAGTAGGAAGAAGTTTATTGCTATTAACATCATTAGCTCATGCGGCCCTATGGGCGTTGTGGAAACTAAGGAATGATCTCTTTCGGAATACTGACTTGGAGGGACATGGGAGTCTGGCGATGAAGATAGCGATGTTGGTGCAAATTGGATAATTTTGTGCCCACCGGAGAAGAAGGAGGAACTGTCAACATATGTTCGAGAGCTGATCTCATTGGGCAAAAGGCCGAAGCCTTGAGATGCGGTGGATTGCGACAACTTCCTCTGTATGAAGTCATGGGTGGCTCCAAGACCTGGAAGAGATGATGCGCCAAGAGGAAACTACAGTCGTCAGATGCTGATGAAGATGGAGGGTGTTGTGAGAAAAAGCCGGGAGAAACATCACAAGTGCTGGGGCTGCTGGAAACCTGCCTGGTGGTGCTTGTTTTTCTGTCGTTCTTTTCTTTCTCTTTGGTTAGTGGTTTCGTTTTAGCTTCTGCAAGGACTTGGTTCGTTTCTGGGTGCCTTCCTACCTTTTGAGCAGAGGTAGCAGGCTGTGAGGGTGGTGTGTGTGCACCCTTGTGAGTCTGTCTGAGTGCTCAGGTCTATCTGAACTTGTAAAACACTCCGTTCTTTGTCTTTTGATTAAGGCAGGGCTGTTTTGCCTAAAACTCTAAAAAATCGTCTCGAAAATTAAAGTAGGGGTTGTGGAATGTGTTTTGTCATTATTTCACATTTAATCTCCTACTAGTGTCCAAAGATTGATGTGACGGGTAGTTGGTGAAATTTTTGGAACTAACGGGGCTGGAGCTTCTTTCAACCAACTGTATCTTTTGAATCCTACTATATCTGCCGCCTTTTTGAAAAAATAAAACACGCTATTAACACCGAATCGATGATTTCCCTTACCTACCAATCTACCATTATCTGAATGAGGCACGTATAGAAGACTACAAACAGCACCATCTTCCGACTTCCTAATTAATTCAAGCAAGCAAAGGTGAAATGGTGAAGGACTGAACTGAAGGCGTATGCTTTTAGCTATGTGCATACCACAGATTACAAACAGCGAGGATTTTCATGGAACTCTAAAAAACCACTGTCTGGTGCCCATTCGTTCAAAAAATGTGGGCGCTGTTTCAACGCTCTCTCTCCTGCGCTACGCTAATTGCAGGAGAACCATAGTTCTCTCTCAAAAACTCAGATGTTGAGGTGACAGCGTCACGCTATGCTCAAAATTATTACTACCTCTGTCCTTAAAGATATGACGTTTAGAAACAGTAAATTAGTTCATTTTGAACTAACTAAGTTGTCACTAAAAAATATATATTTAGAACAGAGAGTATTTATTTACTTATTATATGCACCAGGTATACTTGAATTATTTGGCCAGCGCCATCTGTCCTACATGACGAAATTGCCGTGACATGTCATGAAAATATAGCTTGTCACTACCTGATTTGATGTTACCAGCTTCACCGAAAGCCCAATTCTTGGTGAAGAAAAGTTTCCAAGTACAGCACAGAAGAATATCCAAAGCTTGGCGAAAGCCAAATGGGCCATTTCTCTTGGCGCTTTCCAAGTGGTATTCTCACGAGCAAACACGTTTTCCGTTAACCTCACGGCTAAGCTAACAAGTACTGATCCACTTCGAATGGTACAGCCGACAAAACAAAGCCAACAGGGAGGAAAATTGCACTGATCGCTCCAATGCTAGTGGTAGCGCAGCAGAGGCATCTGTCTGAGCTCAAAAGTCAGAATCGAACGAGCTCTTTTATTTTAATAATCTTATAAATATCATTTTAAAATGATCTTAATCAATTTTTTTGACTGAAGAAGCCTCGAACTGTACACGAATCGATCCGTTTCCCTTTTCCAACCCATCCCACGTCGGCCGGAATAAAAACCTGCCCGTCAGGCACTCGCACGTCCGCCCGAACCCAACCACCCCCACTCTACTGCGGACCCCACGACGTCACCGGCCCACCTGTCAGTGGCGTCACCCAAACCCTCGCCCTCTCCCGCTGGGGCGCCGGGCCTGTCCAAAGCAAAAGGAAACAAAACGAAACGGGTCCCGTTTCTTCCTCCTCCAAAGATCTCCTCCGCTGGCTGGCTCTCCCCCTCACGATTTCCGCTCGCTTGTCTGCCTCCTCCGCATCTCCGCTCCCCTGTTCATTTTCAAACTCGTACTCGACCAGCGAACCTCCACTTGTAATCCGGCCGCGGCCGTGCTCCTCCTCCTCCTCCAGCCGTCGCGCGCCTCGCCGCCTGCCCGGTTCGGTAGCTCCGCGTGTCTCCGCGGAGAGCCTGCCGCCGGATGCGCGCGTTAGTCGGCTAGCGGAGGGCGGAGGGTGAGAGGTGAAGTCTCGGGCGGAGGAGGAGGGGGAGAGGGAGAGGGAGCGGAATGGGGTTCTGGGTCGGGATGTTGCTGGGGTCGCGGCGGGCGTCGCCATCATCGTCGTCTTCGCCCGCTGCGACAACTCCCGCGCCGCACGCCGCCGACAGCTAGTAAAGCCCCTGCCCCCACGCCTCCCCGGCCTCGGAAATTATCGATGCGTGCTGCTTGCATAGGAATGTAGGATTGGTAGTAGCTCCGAAGAAATCACGTTGCGTATGAATCGTGCGAAGGCGAATCGCGCTTGCCTTCCCTTCGCGATTGGTTCCCTTGGTTAGGTGGGTAGCTGGGCTCCCCCTGTCGGCATGCTTTTCGACTGGTAGATTGGCTTCCTGGTCAGCCGGAAGTCTCAGGTTCCTTTTTGGACTTATTACTATTTATATTTTACAGTGCTGCTCTAGCGCCTTGTTGGGATGGGAGAGCTTTGCATACTAGGAAGGAAGCAATAAACCGTGAAAGTACTAGTCAGGATACATGGTTCCGGCAGTGCAATGCTGCAAGCCTGCAATGGAAACCTTGTCCATCTAGTTCTTGTCTGTTTGGGTGCTTGCTGCCAGCCATGGCTGGTAGCATGCACATTGCACAGGTCCATTGTTGCTACGCCATTTTGCAAGAGTGCAAAATAACAACATACAGCAATCGGGCTGCTGTTTGCCATGGGATTGTGACCTGTCCTGAACTTCTGATGCTTTCCATTCAACTAATTTCCCTCCATGGGATTACTTAAAATGGTCTCCACTTTGTGGGTGTTTTGTTCGCATCGCTACCATTCCTGGTACTGAGAGGCATTTCCCTGTTTTGATGCAGGCTGCCACTATTGCCACCTTTTCGAAAATGACGATTGACGATTCGCGGAAGTTACTCCCAGCTGACCTGTACCCTTCCTGGGTTGTTTTCTCATCGCAAAAGGTATTTGGCTATAATCTTTAGCTAGCTCTTATTCTTCTGAACTGTATGGGAATGCATGTATCTTGACCCAGCAATGTTGCAGTTAAAATGGCTTAATCAAGAGCTGACAAAGATTTGGCCGTGAATCAGGTGTGCATTTCTTGCAATAGAACTCCTTGAACTCAACTCAATCTCTGTTTAACTTGACTTCCTCTATGTACATTCATATCATTTAAGGATTTTTTGTTTGGCCACTGCCCATTGCAGGCGGCATCAGAACTGATCAGAACCTCTGTAGAGCCTACTCTTGAACAATATAGGCCAATAATCCTAGCCTCCTGAAGTTCTCAAAACTCACTCTTGGTACTGTTGCACCACAGTTTACCGTAGGTCTCTTCAAACTACTCCCTTCGTTGATTTTCATAAGGTAGCCCAAGCATTTCAGAATTTGAACAACACGAATGTGGTTTCCACTACCGGCAGGCTCCTATTTGAAATCATCACGGTCTGGTACTTATTATGTATAATAAATCAAAGTGTGGGGTTTTGATTTTATGTCATGCCACATTGAACTGCACAGCATGTTATAAAATCCAGAGGGCACTGTACACTTCTATCTGATTACATGCCCCATGGTACTAGTTTAACTGTTTAGTTGTTATAGAACTGTTTTCTGGACAAGTTCATGAAATTCGAATTTCTTTGCTTTAAATAAGGGGTTATCTAGACTTTGCTATACTTGAGGGGAGTAATTTGGACCTTTTCCTTAAATAAGAGTGCATTCAAACAAGAAACTAACATATCAAGCTAGTATATTTATACTCTTGTCAATGATTGCTGAAGTATTTGAAATAAAACACAAATCAGATGGTTTTGAGGATCCATTACCCTTATACTCTGTCAATAAATAGAACTGCATCCAATGTGAAAGGAGCATCGAGTGCCTTTCATATTGTTCATAATGTATGCTTACTTCTGCAACCTGTTCCTTACATAATGCAATTCATAATGTATGCTTACTTCTGCAACCTGTTCCTTTTATAATGCAAAGTCTGGAGATAATATGCTGTTATGTTATGGTGGGTTTGATTTGAAGCAGCTTTCAATTTCGTGGTCTGTGTTAATTGATTTTCATTTTCTATATAAACTCATCAAATATGTGGTGTAAGTCCCTCAGTTCTGCTATTTTGGTGCAGGTATTTCCATACTTGAGAATACTGAGGAATCAGGTATTGTCATGGAGCTAGAGATGAATTGGGATGCCAATCCAAATATCATACTTGATGTAAAAACTAGACTTGGTGTGGCACTTCCAATACAGGTGACATTTCACACGGCTATGCTTTGGTTATTTTGTTTAAATGCCACAGTATGAGGGTGTATTACATGCATGAATTATGCCTAGCTCACACAATTGAGCTGTATGGGTAGTCGAACTCAACTATCCTATGGTTTACTCATAATGATATTTTTCTTGCTTTTTATGTATGACATTATGAATAGAGACAGTGGTTGTTGATGTCAAAATTTTAAAAATTAAGCTGTTATGTATTTCATGCACCATAATCTTTGAGTTATCTTCTCGTATAGGTGAAGGACATTGGCTTTACAGGAATTTTCCGCTTGATTTTCAAACCACTGGTTGAAGATCTACCTTGCTTTGGAGCTGTTTGCTTTTCTCTACGAAAGAAGGTTTGTTCCTTCTATTATTTTTTCCTTTGATTAATTGAGATTTTCCCCTTCAATCTCATGTATTTTCTCAAACCATTTCAGAAAAAGCTGGATTTCAGACTGAAGGTCATTGGTGGTGAAATTTCTGCTATACCTGGAATTTCAGATGCTCTTGAGGTTTGCAATACATTAATTTTGTAGCAGAAAGTTGGGATGTTGTGTTTCTATACTTAAGATGATGGGTGCAATTATCCTTTTGTGCAGGAAACTATAAAAATGCTATTGAAGATTCAATAACATGGCCAGTAAGGAAAGTTATTCCTATAATACCTGGGGACTACAGGTAATTATCGGTCGATTTGTGGGTACATGCTAGTATCATTGTTGCTGATTGTGGTGTTAAATCACATAGGAAAGACCATGACTGATCATATATTGCAGTGATTTGGAACTGAAGCCTGTTGGTACATTGGTCAAACTTGTGCAAGCAAGAGATTTGATTTAACAAAGATCTGATAGGAAAATCAGATCCTTTTGCCATTGTGTACGTCCGCCCATTGCCAGACAAAATGAAGAGAAGTAAAACAATTGTAAGCACAGTTTCTTGTTGTGAGCTCATTCTTTTGGAGTTGATTCTTACCGCTTTAATCACCTACTTTACAGAACAACGATCTTAACCCTATCTGGAATGAACACTTCGAGTTTATTGTTGAAGACGCCGATACTCAAACTGTAACCGTGAAGATTTATGATGACGATGGTATTCAGGAATCTGAATTAATTGGCTGTGCTCAAGTCAGGCTAAAGGATCTACAACCAGGGAAAGTGAAGGATATCTGGTTGAAGCTCGTAAAAGATCTGGAGATTCAAAGGGACAGAAAAGACAGGGGCCAGGTGAGCATGATTTTCATGGGAGCAGAACTGCTAATCGTCATTCACAGCGGGTGTTGTCATATGGGTATATAATATTTTTTTCTGGTGACATACATTGCCTCAACAGGTGCATCTTGAGCTGCTCTACTATCCATTTGACATGAAGGATGAGGCTCCAAATCCTTTCGCACAACAGTTTTCTATGACTTCGTTAGAGAGAACAATGACTAGTATGGAAAACGGATCTGGAGGATCTAGTTTTGGCAAGATGTCTTCATCAAGGAAGAGAAAGGAAATTATCATGCGGGGGGTTCTGTCAGTAACTGTGATATCCGGGGAGGATTTGCCGGCAATGGATATGAATGGAAAATCCGATCCATATGTTGTACTTTCTCTCAAGAAGTCAAAAACAAAGTACAAGACAAGGGTAATTTCTTCATCAAGTAGCAATTAGTGCTGTGCGCATCAGCGCATATCTTTTAGTTTAGTACCAAACTAATATATTTAAACATGATTGTGTTTGATTCTATTTATATTGGACAGGTAGGAACCATTATACTTGATATAATTATACAGTCACAAACTGCTTGGTAGAAGCATGTCTTTTACTGTTTGTATCATGTGATGATTGCAGGTTGTGAATGAAAGTTTGAACCCAGTATGGAATCAGACTTTCGACTTTGTCGTTGAAGATGGCTTACATGATATGCTTATATTAGAAGTATATGATCATGACACCTTCCGGAGAGTAAGTTCTGCTGAAGCTTTCATCTTATTACTAACCCTAGCAACTTGCCATATGCAGATGTACTTAGGCAACCGTTGAATATGTTTTCTGTAGGATTACATGGGGCGGTGCATCCTGACCTTGACAAAAGTTTTGCTGGAAGAAGACTACCAGGAAAGCTACAACCTGGAGGGAGCAAAGAGTGGGAAGGTGAACTTGCATCTAAAGTGGTCGCCACAACCAATTATGCGTGATTCGCGAGAAGAGGACAGCTCAAGGTTCAGATAAGCCCAGTAGAGCAGTACGAATAGGTGTTGCACTCATGGGTGCACGTCTGGTTTTTGAGGTTGGATGGATCCGGGGTGGTTGCCGTCCCATGTTTCTGGCTCGGTTCTTCTGAGACCTGCGTGGTTCAGCACTTCAAATTTTCAGTTGCAAATTCATCTGTTGCACACATACATGTGATTGTTACGCCGTGATGAGTTAGCTCGAGGTCTGCTAATGTAAGCGGTTATTCTCAATGGTATATACGTGCATTTTTTTTGTAACACCATGATCAAAGTAGAAATGTGTAAATCAGAAATCTAGCGGGAATAAATTGAGCTGTTGAAGCCACGAGTAATGGTTACCATCAAGCTCGTCTTTCTCAAAAATTTGGTCGAAAGGTGGCTGGACTCATGTTGCTTTCCACTGCTTGGGGTGCAGCAGGCGGTCGCTACTGTCAGATTGTGACGTCGGAACATGAGGAAAATAACAAACACGCTTGCGTTCCACGTGCAGCGTGCCAATAATGCTATCAACTATCGTTAGAAAATTAGAATGGTGAGGGACCAAAAGGACGATGTTGCCTGTGAATTCTGTCAATCTGATTGATGTACTCCATCGACAGATCCGTGAAATCATCTGGTGCCGGAACGACATGTTGGCACGGCACCGGGCACCTATGTCAAAGTTGTCAACTGAAAGTCTGAAACGAGCGGGGCTCCTTTGCCCCCGATTTCTCTGCTGCAAGCTGCAGCAATTACAGATGGATCAACTGCATGAACACACCAACAGTTCATCACACATTTTAAAAAATCGCAGCAGGCACCCAGTTTGTCCCATCTCTTAGCAGAACGTGCCTAGTCGTCGCACCAAACAAATCGCCCAAAATGAACCCTCCTCCGCCGTGCTCCCCGTCAGTTCCCTGACATATGGCGGGTGCAACATGCAATAGACTAATCTCTGAAGAATTCCGGTCAATGGACGGGCACGATACCAACCAAAAAAAACCCATTTCTGCCAAAGCACACAAGAGATTCCCATTCCAGACCCGGACAGGAGCCGCACGGCCGGGCATCCCTGGGTTTCCTTCTTCGGCAGATTCGTTTGAAGCGTTTGACGCCATCGCCCCAGACAACCGGGCGACGCATCGGTATCCCCTTCGCTTGCTCCACCTGCCCTCGCGGCCGCGCCAATGAGACGAGCTCCCGGCGCATGGGCACTGGGCTGGCACGCGTCTGCTGACTAAAAAGAGGTTTTTTATGCTACACAACACCACCCTATACCACCGGTTAAAAAGGATTAGTATGTAAGAGAAAATGATATATATGTAAAGATCTGACGGTTGAGATTAATTATATCTGGGTTTTGTGTGGTATGGGTGATATTCATAAGTGATATGAGTAGTATACGTGTATTATCGGAAATGCAAAATGATATTGTTATAATATATGAAATGAAATATATGAAATGATCTAGGTATTATAGGCGAGGGAGGAAGAAAATTTTTCTAAATAATATACATCGAGCAAATTATCATTTGACTCATAGTAAAAAAATCGGAAAACAAACAATAATACAACCGTACTACCATTAAGTATTAAGCGGCCTCCCCTCGCACGCACGTCAGTCACCGTTGCTCCCTCCTCCAACGCTTTGACAGTGATGAGCACACACGGTGAACTGGCAGAACTGGAGAGGAGGCCGACAAGATCCTTTGGGTTTGGGGAATGAGTGAACAGAACAGCCCAACGGGCAAAGTACAAAGCTGCAACAGCCTGCAGGGGGTATCTCGCAGTCTTGCTTTTACCTGGCGAAGTGACGACGGTTAGAATGGTACTAGCTGCTATTTTTAGCATTGCTACAAAAGCTCATGCCGATGCGTTTTGTTCAAAGAAGAAGAAAAAGAAGGCCGATACTGATGTGGTGATGTGATGAAGATTTTGGCATCTGCAGATACAACAAAAAAATGTTAGGTTGCTTGCGCATACAGATAAAGAACCCCGACCGACCCTTCTTGTTTTCATCTCCACACACACACGCAGCTAGCCGTGCAAAAAATTGCGACACAATGACAACACTCACTCATGCAGGCACGCGCCCATGCGTCCATGTCCGTCAGGCTGTATGTAACCCATCATTTTTACACACGGATGAACAAGACTGTGTGGTGGGCTGGACTCGGACTCTTCCTCGTTGTCATCTTCTTCTCCAACTGGAGCGCCAGATTTTTACGGCAGTAGCATGCTGCGTACTGGCGATCTGTCGATCGAGACGGTGCTTAATTACTGGAGCAGTAAAACAAACAGGCTCACGCGTCGCACGTTTGTTTCCCTTTGGAAGCTACCAGCCTACCACTGCTTGCTTTGAGCTGTTAAGTCTTTTCGTAGCAAAATGTGCAGTCTTTTTTACTGGAGCCAGCTTGGGAGGATCCAATGCATCATCATCGTCCTTCTCTTGTGAAACAACACTTTATCATGCATGTCACGTCACGTCCTCTGTTACCACAAGAATACAAATTATTATTGCTCACTTTGTAATCAGCGACGCTACACGTTTTTTTAATAATAACAACAATTTAACAATGCAGGAACATGCGTACAGCACGTACACATGCCATCATGCTTGACGCACACGTTTTCACACAAGTGAAAGCGAAAAATATCTTTGCTATCCAATAACAAAGTGAAAATACCTGGTCTTTGCAAAATCAGGAGGAAGAAGAATCGTTGACTGAGCTACCAGTAGTAAAAAAAAAATCACAAATACTAAGACTAGAGAAGTATTAGAGTAAAAACCCAATGATGACCTCATGTGTTGTGCTAATTTGCCTCCGCCGTCCACGTCGTCCTAATCCGACCTAAATACCCATCGGCATTCTCCAAGCTCGTAACCACACTCTCCTCCGAATATTCTACTGAACCCAACCAACCACTCTAATGCCATCCCCATTCAGCGGAGAGGAGGTGGTGCACAGTGCACTGGTGCTCCTGCAAAACTGTGGAAGGATTCGAGAGCGCACCTTGTCGTCGTGCACGGATGGGATTCAAAAAATGCGCCACGGTTTTGTCACCACCTCTCTCGTGCTGTGCCAGTGGTGGCAGAGCCAGAGGTATGCCGCGCCCATGCGGCCATGCCCCGTGGGCACAACACAAAACCATGGAGGGCTCTGGCGCTCTGCCCGCCTCGTTCCGGCCAACGGGACGCCCAATAAAATGGCTCCGGCCTCTGGCGGCCTGGCCGTGGCCGCGAGCCATCTGGCCGCCCCCAGCCTCGCGCCAGCCACGTACCCGCCCGGCCAACAGCCATCCAGGCCTCTCGTCCTCTCGCGGCGGCCACAGCTAGCCCCCGCTTTGTCCTCGCCCGGCCGCTTCGTTCGTGGCCGTCGAGTTCGCAGTGCCGGCGCCGTGCCCGTCTCGTTGCCGTGCGCGCTCGCGCTCGCGCAGGCACGAGCCCGGTCGCCTGGCTGCTGTTTCGTTTGCCAAGCAGGCCTGCTGTTTCGTTCGCCGCAGCAGACGGTCGCTTGCACTGTAGCGCCAGGGCATGCAGGGGATCAAAATCAACCTCGGCCGTCGATTGCTGCAAAAGCGCAGCATGTGGCGCCAAGAAAGCCCCTCCTCCCTTTGCCGTGACTGCCAGCGTGGGGCCACCACCCCCACGCATCAGACGCTACCGGAGCGCCGGAACGAGAGGCCAGGATGGCGCTGAAATCCGTGGGTCTGATGAGATATCACACAGGCCTCACATCCTATATCCTCGTCTTCGTCTCTCCCGCCCCCCTCTCGCCTTCCTCATTCCTCTGCTCCCTCCTCTTCTGCAGTTCTGCTGCTGCCTCTCCTCTGCGGCTGCAGGTGGGGGGCTTAAACCCTTCCGCCATCGACTGCCACCGCGCATCCATTTCAGGGTCGCCGCTGGGCTGGTCGAAGCGAGCCAGCGAGGCAGCCAATGGCGCCCAAGGCCGGCCGTGGCAAGGGCAGGGGCGGCGGCGGCGGCAAAGGCGACAAGAGGAAGAAGGAAGAGAAAGGTATATATATCCAAAGCATGCTGCTAGCTCTGTCCGACGAAGCCTTTGTTCATACGGTGTCCTGGTTGCCATCAACGGCAAAGCTGCTGCTGCTGCTTCTTCTTCTTCTTCGATCAGAAAACATCGAGTTGCATGAACGATTCTAGTTTCTCACTTGTTTGCATGTGGAACAAAAGGGGTAAAGAAGGATCGATTGCAGCTATTACTAGCGTTTATTTACAACCTTTTTTTCTCCTTTGTTCTTTATTCGCTTGCTTTCTCCGTACTGAACCGGAGGATTTTGTCTCCGTCGAACCCTTTTTTCGATCCCTTGGGTCTTGGCGTTCCATGCCATGATTACTCCTTGTTTGTTCCATCAGCTCCTTATTTTCAGTTGGTAATTTCAGCCGCCGGGTTTGCTGCTATGTACTACCAGCCAGCTCCTTTATTTTCCTTTAATTTGTTGGTGTAACGTTTCCCCGTGCGGTTGGGTCATGCGGTTCGCAAGAGCGGAGTGAATTGCGGCTGCCGTGCAGGGAGGACTCTGCACTGCATCTGCATGCCGGCCCTCATTTCACGCGCACGCTGCTGCTCTCGTGCTGTGCTGTGCTGTGCTGCTGCCTGCTAGAAATACTGATGATTTCTCTTCGTGTTTCTGCAGTTGTGCCCAGCGTGATAGACGTCACGGTTGTGACCCCCTATGAATCCCAGGTGACACTCAAGGTATGTGCTGTGCCCTGCTTCTCCCCCACACATGAACACGTATAAATTAAAGCCACTTGAAAAAGAACAAGAACAACAGGACATCATCAACAGAAAAAGAAAAGGAGAGATGAGAAAGTGCAGGTGCCACTGCCAGCTGAAATGCTGAATGATAACTTTGCGCGCCCATCGGAAAAACCAAATTAAGGGTGTTGCTGCCGTGAAACAAACTGTGTGATGAGAAAAACCAAATTAAGGGTGAGTCTTTTGTGTGTGGTTTTGGTAACAATGTTTCTGTACTGAATTTGCAGGGGATATCCACGGACCGTGTGCTGGACGTGCGGAAGCTGCTGGGGTCGAACGTGGAGACGTGTCACCTGACAAACTATTCACTCTCCCATGTGGTAATTAACGTTCAGCTAGCCCCCTCTTTTCCTTCTCCAACTGCCAAGCAACAGTACCTTATTCGTCTCTTCAAATTCAGTCTCAGTACACAAGTTGATGCTAGGCACGTACTAGAGCACACATACAATTCCTTCGTCGTCTATCACATGGCTTGGTAGTACAGTACTACATTGCGTGTGGAATATTTGGTTACTTGTAATAAGCATCAGTGTACGATTCTCTGCAGATGACTGACCTAAATAATGGTGCTTATTGGTGGCATGTGTGTTTGCATGACAGACGCGCGGGCAGCGGCTGGAGGACGGCGTGGAAATCGTGGCGCTCAAGCCCTGCACGCTCCGGATCGTGGAAGGTAGGTGCTCACAGAATCCGCGCTGCACTGCACGCTACCACCCGTGTTTGTTTCCCCGTCTTCGTCTTGTTTCTTTCCTTCTCTCTCTGTTTGCTATACGTACGTACTAGTATTCTGGGAATCGCTGGAGGTTCACGTTGATCTTCACTCCACCTCTCCCTTGTCCGAACGCGACTACGCGAGTGAGGTGGTAGCTGAGATGTGGGGTGTATCGTAGAGTTAGCTCGGGGTGAGTGACAGAGTGAGTGAGTGCCTCTCAGTACACGAAGCAACGAACTTGAAAGGCGACAAACGGACGTACTTGGCTGTCCAGGCAAGTACACATGGGCGCATCACTGCAACAGTGCGCCTCGATCTGGTAGTCTGTTACGTGCCAGTCCAAGCGTGCATCAATGGTCGATCGACGGACCATCGGTTGCCAATGCCACGCCAAGGCTAGAAAGAGAGCACAGGAGCATTGGTCGACAGCACGTTTGATGCCGTAGCATCGCAGAACATGTGGTTTACTACTCCATCGGATCGGAGAAGACGATCGAGCAAGGCACAATATAATGCGCGGTCCTCGTCCAGCCACGGCATTGAACAACCCCCGACAGGGCATGGACGCCGCCGCCCTGAACCCAGCGTCGTTTTTTTGGCCGGAAGATCGATACGTACGACAAGCGCCCATGACGCATGTTAAATGGAGTCGCCGTGCGTGCGACTGTGCGAGTGCGACGTCACGTTCCAAACCCAACAGTCGTCTCAGCGCTAATAAACCACCAACCAGCCGCTCATTTTTCTCTCTTCGCGTCAGTCAGTGCTAGACGGACAGCGCGGGAGACAAGTAGCTCATCAAGTCATCAGCTAGGTGTGCTCAGTGCGTCCGGTGTCGGGATCTTTCCAATCCCAGGTGCCCCTGACGTGTGCCTAGCTCTCTCGGCGGGCGGCCGGCCACGGACTCGCACTCGCAGCTGAGAGCTCCGGACGGCAGGAGTCTGCTCCTTCTGTCGACCGGTGGTTGGGGCGGCGGCCGCGCCGGTGGACGGTGGTGGCGGCCAACCTTTCTTGTGGTCTATCTGATCTCACCACCAGTTCCTTGTTGCGTCCCTGCCAATGCGCGGGGGTCTCTTTCCGTGGCGCGTCATCGCACCCATGTGTTCTGCGACCGGCGGCGGCGGCGGCAATGAGATTTTGATTTTCCACGGAACGTGACCGGCGAGGTCAATCCATGTGTGTGGGAAGTTGCAGCTGCAGCTACCGGCCGGCCTCGGGTGGAGACTTGCAGTTGCAGCTGCTGACGGCCTCGGTTGTTGATCGCTAGGGCTCGTACCGACGAACAGTCCCTAGTCCTAGTCATGCCCATATGATTCTGACTGATTTTCTTTTTCATTTCCGGCGAGAATTAGCTAGGACGACGGCCAAGGGTTTGACGGACCGGCGGCATAGTTATTAACGTACGTTTGATTAGTCCAGCATTTGGGAAGGTGATCGATTGCTAATTTCTGACTGAGACGTCGTCGTCGCCACGCTGAAAAGGAGTAGCAGTACTGTACAGTGCTAGTGCTCATCTCATGCTTTAGCGATCAGTAGTTTAATCAGAGAGCATAACCGGCGTGTGGTGTCGGCAAGTGGCTGGCAACTAACATTTGGACGCGCTGGAAGGGCGCCTCTCGTTCTCTCCTGGCTGACGAGATGAGATGAAGCCAACTCCAGCTTTGGCACCTTCACTTGGATAAATTACTTTCAAGTTTCAACCCACTGCACACTGACAAAAACTTGCTAACATAGTAATCGTCTTATTACCTTAGATTTGGGAATTGATTGTGATTGCAAATCGTCTTTGTCCAAGAACTGCAACAATGAAGGCGAAATGCTAGTACAACTTTGGTTATTAGCCCTTAATTAGTTTCATTAACTTGGGTGATCGATTTTAGGCGACCAACTGTATGAATCAAACGCAAGGGACGTACAGTACATGGTGGATAGATACGGGACCCCTGTCTCAGTCCATGGTGGTGTCCATCACGACGATATCAACGAAACACTGGCGGTGTTACGCAAGGAGACCCGGTGCAAGTTGCAGTTAATTGTTTGCTGCCAATCGATCTCTGAGCTGAGCTCAAGAGGTTTTCTCCTAGTTGTTGCCCCCACGCTGACACTGATACAGGACAAAGCGACGCCTCTTGGAATCTGCGGTGGGTATTTTTAGGTGTTGCAGTGGCATTACTATACTCCATGTCAGACCCACGCTCTACGGCTCTAGTGATGTTTTGGCCTGCGCACTATGCAAGTGATCAGTGGTAGTTCTGATTAGTTGTAACAACCAATTTTGCATTGGTTAGGTAACTTAATTTCTTGGGAGAATACTGGTTTACACTCCAAAATTTGACTGAATTTAACCATTATGAACCCTGACCGATGCATGAACACGGGAATCGCAAAAAGGAGTTTGGTTTGCTTTGTTTGAAACAATATGATTTTCTGTACACTGAAAGAACTTTGCATTTTTCTGAAATAAAGAGAAAATAAGCTTTCCAATAAGTTACTATCCATTGGGCTCCAAATGTAGTGTTGGGCCCATTATTCACAATTGGGCCTTTCGATTACTAACTCGGCCCAACGGCTTGTTTGCAGAGGAGTACGCGACGGAGGAGCAGGCGGTGGCGCACGTCCGCCGGCTGCTGGACATCGTCGCCTGCACCACCGCGTTCTCCAAGCCCCGGGATGGCGCCGCCAGCACAAATCATCCAAGCACGGGCGCCCGCGACACCGCCCTCCCGCCACGCCCGCCGCCTCGACCGGGGCCCATGGCGGCGGCAGTGGCGGCGGCGGCGGCGAGGGCGCGCCGCCGATATCGGAGGCGCATGACATGGCGGCCATCCGCCCGCCGCCGAAGCTGGGGGAGTTCTACGACTTCTTCTCCTTCGCCTACCTCACCCCGCCCGTCCACTGTAAGGCTCCTTCGCCTCCCCGATGAAGCATTCCATTCGCATTTGGCCTGTGCTGTCTTGACCTGACGCGAGGTGTGTGTGCTTCGTTTCTGCAGTTATCAGGAGGAAGGAGGCGAACAGCGGATCTCAGGAAGGCGATTACTTCGAAATCGAGGTAAATCTCCCTCACACTACTTGAATGCACTAGAAAAATTGACATTCGTTTGCATCAGTGTGAGGAGCTATTCAATTTCGTTAAAGCTTTAGAGTTGCAACCCTGCGATATCCAACTTTAAGCATGTGGGTATGAGCATACGCCTTATGAAGGACTCATCTGTGCCCAGGTGAAGGTTTGCAACGGAAGCTTCTGCATGTAGTTGCTTCAGTAAAGGGTTTCTACTTGGTAGGGAAGCCGCACAACGTAAGCCGCTCCCTGGTGGACCTACTGCAGCAGCTCAGCAATGCGTTTGCTAATGTTAGTAACCATGAATCCTACATCTTCATTACCTTCTTTTCTTAGCTCCCGTCGCTTCCTCTTCTTATCTGTTTTGATAAACATTGACTGCTCTAAGTGGTGGGTGTTATTTATTTTCCACAGGCATATGAGACGCTGATGAAAGCTTTTGTGGATCACAACAAGGTTATAATAGTGAATATGCTTTCCTATTGTTTTATTTTCTTGCAATGAAGATTGAATAGAATGATGTGGTTCAAGAACTTTTTTCTCGAACACATGATGTGGTTAAGAACTTTTGATGAGAATAACCTTTTGTGCATCTGCAGTTTGGAAATTTGCCATATGGATTCCGTGCAAACACATGGCTTATTCCTCCAATATATGTTGACCCTTCTACCAAGCGTCCAGCACTGCCAGTCGAAGATGAGAATTGGGGTGGAGATGGAGGTGGCAGTGGACGCGATGGAAAATATGACCGCAGACGCTGGTCAAAAGACTTCTCTGTTTTGGCTAGAATGCCATGCAAAACTGAGGAAGAGCGGGTGATTAGAGACCGGAAAGCTTTTCTTTTACACAATCTATTTGTAGATACAGCAATTTTTAGAGCTGCATCAGCAATCTGGCGACTCATTAATCAGTCTATGAACTCAACTGGTCCACATGGTGTTAAGCATGGTTCAAACGTATTTGAGGAACGCATTGGGGACATGCATATAACTGTGAAGAAGGATGAGGCTGATGCTAGTTTGAAGCTGGACGACAAGGTTGATGGCGTTGCCTTCTGTCCAGTGGGTGCTATGGATATCACACAAAGGAATCTTCTGAAAGGTTTAACTTCTGATGAAAGTGTTGTTGTTAAGGTGATGCCTTGCAATTTCTCTTTTATCCTATCTCATTTTCTGGGTTTAAAATCAAAAGCTAATTTTCATGAACATGTGATTCCATGTCCAGGATTCTTCAACACTAGGAGTGGTGATTGTCAAGCATTGTGGATATACGTCAACTGTGAAGGTTTCTGGACGTGCAAAGGACAGTAATGATGTTAAAAGAAACCTATGATATCTCTGATAATTTTGATGGAGTGCTGAACATTGATGTACATGACCATCCGGATGGAGGTTCTAATGCCTTGAATGTTAACAGGTTTGATATGTACTCATGTAATGTTACTTGCTTAGTAATAGTTTCAATATGTTATCATGATGTGTTTGCTCATCACTAGAGAAGATGTTGCCTTAGTACAAGGATCTATTAACACCACCTTTTCTCCTGTTTTCTTTTCAGTCTAAGAATACCACTCCGAGAATTATCAATCCAGAAACAGTTGGTAACCAGTATCTGAGCCCAAAGTCTCATGCTAGAAATCCTGCACGGAAACTGGCACGCACAGTACTTGAGGACAGCTTGAGAAAGCTGGATAGCATGCCTATCAAAAAAACTAGAACTATCAGATGGGAACTTGGGTCCTCCTGGTTGCAGCACTTGCAGAAGAAGGATTCTCCAACATCTGAGAATGGCAAGGGGAATGCTACAAAGGCTAACAAAGAACCAGCTGTTAAAGGTCTTGGAAAGCATTTTGAACAATTAAGGAAAATAAAAAAGAAAGAATGCAATGTTGAAGGTTCTAGTTCTGAGAAGGAAGAATCTAACTGTAACTGTTCACCGATGAATGGTCTGCAAGAATCAGATAAGATAGCTGTTGATGAAACGAAAAAGAGGACTGATATAAGCAAGCTAATATCAGAGGATGCTTTTTCTCGGTTGAAGAGTTTGGGAGCAGGTCTTCATGAAAAGGTGAGTTAACTGTGCAAATTCACTCTGAAATTCTGTTTTAATATGGTCTAAAGCATGCTTTTGATTCGCTTGTAAACTCTCCCTAAATGTACATCATTTCATTTGTACTGTTATTAATGACTAGAGTTCACCATGGACATATTGGTGAACTGTTGTTGTTTTGTTTCCTAATTTTATTATTTCTTGATACAGTCCCTTGAAGAGCTCACAAATATGGCCCATAGTTTCTATGACGATACCGCCCTTCCAAAGCTGGTAAGACTTGTATCAGCATTCACTAATTCAATATTACTTTAATTACCTCATAAAACCTCCTGTTATTGTACTAGAGGCTGAGTTAGTGTGGTATTAGAGGCATGCTAGTTCACTGATACTTTTAAGGTGTCGGTCATATATGGTCTTTAGAGCTAAGTGTTTTTTAATTTATGTAATGCTTAATTCATTTTCTCTCGGAATGCAATTTGCACAGGTGGCTGATTTTGCATCCCTTGAGCTTTCTCCGGTGGATGGAAGAACCATGACCGATTTCATGCATACAAGGGGACTTAACATGTCATCCTTAGGTCGTGTGGTGGGTGTAAATTAAGCTGTGATTGCATTTATACTATTTATGGACAAAGTTGTTTAATAATCTGACATTTTTTCTTTAAATTAATCAGGTAGAGCTAGCAGAGAAGCTCCCACATATCCAGTCTATATGCATTCATGAAATGGTTATTAGATCCTTTAAGCACATCATCAGAGCTGTTATTGCTGCTGTTGATGACATGCAAAATATGTCTGCAGCTATAGCTGAGACTCTGAACATATTACTAGGATCTCCCAGACTTGAAAATGATGCTGACACAGATGCACATATTGAGCATAATTTGCGGTTGAAATGGGTAGAGTGCTTCCTTTCAAAAAGATTCTGCTGGAAAATGAAAGATGAATTTGCACATCTGCGGAAATTCATCATTCTGAGAGGTCTTTGTAGCAAGGTATGGTATATTGAAATGGGTAGTGAAGTTAACTATGGGAGCACTCATAGTTCTGTATCTAAATGCATTGATATGGTTTGTTGCTCAGGTTGGACTGGAGTTAGTTGCAAGAGATTATGATATGAATAGCCCAAACCCATTCGACAAGTCTGACATTGTCCACATTGTTCCTGTTTGCAAGGTAGTACTATATTATTGAAACTTAGGAAACTGTTTATTGTCTGTCTCTTGTATAAATGTTTATTAGAGCGCTTTTCTTTGTGCATTCTGTTTTAGCATGTGGTCTACTCATCCATTGATGGTCGAAACTTGCTGGAATCATCGAAGATGGCCTTGGATAAAGGAAAACTAGACGATGCTGTCAGCTATGGAACTAAGGTACATACAGTCAACTTTTGAGGGTTTTTCATTAATAACTGCTGTGCTATAATCCTGTCTCATTTTGCTTAGCAAAATTATTTTCCTTGTTCATTGTTTACTAATTACTGTGTTTTTTTCTTCTTCTTGTTGAAGGCCCTGTCCAAAATTATAGCTGTTTGTGGTCCATACCATCGACTGACTGCTAATGCATACAGCCTTCTTGCTGTAGTTCTTTATCATACTGGAGATTTCAATCAGGTACTTTGATGGATCTGGTGTAGTTCACTGTATTGTATCCATGCAAGTCTACTTAAACCAGTTTTTGAAAAAAAAAGCACAATAGTACTATCAACACAGTTTGTTCTTGATAGCAGCTCCAGCAATTAAACTAGCTGTTGTTTTCTTTCATCAAACTTGGTTTTTCATTGCGTTTTATTTCTTGGTAGGCAACTATATATCAGCAAAAGGCACTTGATATCAATGAAAGGGAACTTGGTCTTGATCATCCGGAAACTATGAAGAGTTATGGGGATTTATCTGTCTTCTACTACCGCCTGCAACACATTGAAATGGCTCTAAAGTAAGTGTGTATGTGTTTCCTTGACAAAGCATGAAAGCAAGTAGCTAACTTTATGTCATTGGTTGAAGCCAGTCTTCCGTTGTGCTAGTTTATATGCAACAATCATATGCATCAGCCAGCATATGTACTGAAATGAACCTTGCAGCTTCCTGCTTACTAGCCATTAGCCTGTGCTGTTTTGTCCTATACTTGTGCCTGCACATGTTAAAAAAATATTGTGGACAATGGACACTGTATTTATTAGATAACTATCAACTATCCCACTTACAATACTGCTTCTTGTCATTTATGTTCTATATAGATTGCTTTTATACCTAATTGTGTCTTCCTCTTGAAGGTATGTCAACCGTGCACTATATCTGCTTCAGTTTTCGTGTGGGCTTTCACACCCTAATTCAGCTGCCACCTACATAAATGTGGCTATGATGGAAGAAGGCATGGGAAATGTTCATGTTGCTCTTGTACTTGCATGAAGCCCTGAAGTGCAACAAGAGATTGCTAGGAGCTGATCACATCCAGGTAAAAGAAGCTTGATTTTGGTCTATATTATACCTTCGCATGCTAAAAAACTTGATGCAGATTCAGGCACAGTGGTGGATCCAGGCCCCAGGCTGGGGGTGCTGCACCTGCAGCCCTGGTCTGGACCATAAAACATGTAGTATTTGCATGTATTATGCTAGTGTAAATCAACATACTTAGCTTCAAATCAGCAGACTGTTTTCATATAAGATAAATTTACACTGATCCAGCCCTGGTCCAGCAGCGATTCTGGCTCCGCCCCTGTTCAGGCATTCCATGCTTACCATATTCTCACGAGTTTACCAAAATGATTCGGCATGGGCAGTAATCAGGGTTTCATGGAAATGATCAACACACATCAATTCCCATCTTCACTAAAAAGTTACACTATTCGACATATGTAGTAATGTGTCTTACATTACTAGAAGAAGTCTATCACAATAAAATTCCTCCAGAATTGCATGCAAGTGCTGGAATGTATGTCTTATACCGATATATATGTAAGACACCTCTGGTATATGAGAAGTATCCTATTACTAATCGGCATACAGCGGATGTCCCATCTAACTTTGATATAGCTCTCACCTCTCTGCAATCAAAAACATGATGTTCTTTATTCTCTCCCTCAAAGGTGCCTCAGTAAAAATATGTTTTCGTTTCTTGTATACTCTTAGTGCTCTCTGCTCCAAGTTTTAAAACTATATTGCTTACATTGTTCTTGTTATTTCTTAAAAAAGCTATTGTATTATTGTAGTGTCAATGTCTGTTTCAGTGAAATATAAACATAAGATCCAGTGATTACTTACTTACTATGAAGTATGAACTAACAAGCATTTCTTCAATCAATCAGACTGCTGCAAGCTACCATGCCATAGCCATAGCCCTTTCAATGATGGATGCATACTCCCTAAGCGTACAACATGAACAAACCACCTTGCAGATCCTTCAGGAGAAACTAGGGCAAGATGACCTTCGAACTCAGGTTCTTTTTTCACATAGTTTACATAAATACTGGCCATGCATCTGTAATTCTGTATGTCCTTAAACTAATTCATTATTTGTTGCTGCAGGATGCTGCTGCATGGCTAGAGTATTTCGAGTCGAAGGCATTAGAACAACAAGAGGCTGCCCGAAGAGGAATGCCAAAACCTGATTCATCTATTGCAAGCAAAGGGCATCTTAGGTATGGAACTAAGAATAAACTGTGAGTTATCAATTGTAAAATATTTTGAATTAGATTGAAACATCTATCTTTCCAGCGTATCAGATCTTCTTGACTTCATAAGCCCAGATCAGGAAAGAAAAGAGAGGGATATGCAGAGGAAGTGCAGGCGTGCAAAGGTGATTACAATGAATGTTTACTTTCAAAGTAATGATTCTTAGAGAATGCTTATGTGATAGTGAAAAGAGATAGGAGCGCACCTGATACAATGCACTCATGATCCATGATAAGTATATATGACAACAGAGTTGCAACAATAATTTTTATACCGGGTGTATATGTGAACTAGTGAATTTGTCAGACAGACAATGAAATCAATGTAGACATGTAGTGGTATGAGTTAGGCATGATAACTACGATAGTGGTTCCAGCTGGTTTCAGAAAAGTTGAATTTGAGTTAGATGGCCATTTTTTAAATGTTCAGATATCATTTTTTCAACACAAATTGTAAAAAGGTCATTATATAATCAAATTGATGTTTAAACTGTTTTCATGGATACATTTTATTTAAATTTTGTTTAAACTCCTTTACCCTTTTGTAAAGCAAAGATTATGCGTTCTCCCTTTTGTTTTCATGTTATTTAGTTTCTTGTGTAAACTCTCACTGAGGTGCTACAAAGCATTATTTGATCCTCTTTCTTTTCCCTTGTTTTCTCTTACTTTCCTTTTCATGACATCTAGTATCAAATGCAGAATAATGTCAGAGCCCATCATGGTGAATCACTTGAAGAAAAAGAGAACTTCCAGCATGATTCAGGATCTCCTCTTGAAGCAAGCAAAGACAGATTTGAAGAAGAAAAACTGGAGATGAATCCTCCTGTGGTATTAGAAGAAAATTATGCTGCCCATGATGAGCAGAAGCAATCTGATGTTTTATCACCTGAAGAATATTCTGATGAAGGGTGGCAAGCAGCTAGTTTGAGAGGACGATCTGCAAATGTAAGGAAGAAAAGCAGTCGCAGGAAGCCGGCTCTCACGAAATTAATGGTCGATCGCTTCGAAAATGGTCATACAGGTTATAGGACTGGTTTACAGCCGCAAACAAAGGGAGACAAAGAAGATGCTGCAAGTACTCCTAGTCAAATCTCCTTCGGTAGCTTTTTAAAAACTGACAAGTTGAATGGGGATCCCAGCACTGTTGAAGATAAGTCTCACAATACTATGGCTAAACCAGAACAGCGCCAAGCCCACAGGAATTAACAGGCCAACTAGCATCGCTTCCAAGTTTGTATCATACAAAGACGTGGCTGTTTCGCCCCCAGGCACAGTGTTGAAACCAATTTTGGAGAAGAAGGAAGCGATGAAGAAAGATAACAGACATGATACTGATCTAACACTATCATCCGAGGAAGAGGATAGGAAATTTACAGAAAAAGAGAAGGAAAAGCCAACTGATGACATCAGTAAAGATGTTCTTTCAAGTCCGTCTGATGGAGTTAGTCACCAAGAAACACCTCCTGACAGCAACAGCGACGATAGCCCATCAGCACCTAAGAAAGCACCTGGAAGCAAACTGTCTGCTTCAGCACCTCCATTCAATCCGGGATCACTCTTATCAATGTCACACCCGTACAGCACAGTAGCAATATATGATGCCAGTGCTGTTCTTCAGGCAATACCAAGCCAAGCAATGGAGATTCTCCCTCATGCCATTGATACTAGAGTGCCTCGTGGTCCTCGGTCCACCTTGTACTATCGTACTGGGCATTCCTTCCAAAACAAGGTTACACACACAGCCAGAGCACTGTTGTAAGAGGTAGCTACTCCCCCACGACCATGAATCCCCATGCTGCCGAGTTTGTGCCTGGAAAAACCGTGCAACAATCTGATGTGGCTGACAGAGAACCCAGTACTGCTAATCCTGTGACCGATTCTGATCAGGATGTGGTTTCGCAGTCCACAGATGAAGTAAAGGCTGAAACGCTGGCCGCAGAAAAGGCAGGCCAAGCTGAGAAAGTCGTTTCAGGTAAAGGAAAGGAAAACAGAGGGAAAGATGCCATGAGAAATTCCTACAAAACCGAACTTGCAAGGCAAATTCTGCTCAGTTTCATCGTGAAGTCGGTGCATGATAGTTTAGGTTCCACCCATGCTGAACCAGACAGAAAGCCAAGTGGATCAGATGAAGCTAGTAACGAGCAGAGCAGCAACGTAAGCAAGAACGCATCTGGTCAGCAAGATTCTGATAAACAACAGAAAGCCATGGAGGTGCCCAAAGGTCTGAAGGATACAGAGGGATTCACAGTCGTCTCAAAACGTCGAAGGAGGCAACAGCCATTCATGAGCCCCATAAATGGTCTCTACTCTCAGCAGTCTATTTGCACTTCTGTCAGTTAAGGTGCCTTTGCTTAAGACAGTTGGCAGTAAAATTTTGCCCTATCCAAGTGCGGGAGCATGTAGTCAAACTGTACAAAAGTTTTCCGGAATATATCCTTTGGTAATAAGTTGGTTGTAATTTGGGTTAGCTGTAGCGCTGAATAAAACGTTGCTTCTGTATGTTATGTAGACAGAATGGTAGGATATAGCAGATGTTAAGTTCATCCAATATCCCAGTGGAGCTTCTCTTATGCCCTAGTCTTTTTGTGCACTTTGTCACGAGGGTTTTTATGATGGCAAATACTGTTCGGAGGAATGTAGTAGTAGGCGCCAAGAGCTTCAAACTTTGAAAGCTTAATACATCTGCCCAGTGTGTGTGTGTGGTCATTGGATGCCTTGTCAGAACATCAGCAACACTTCATCACAGCGAAGCCATTGCTGCTGTTGCAGACCAGGGCATTGTTTAGTTGGTGGAAAAATTTGGCTTTTCAACATTTCGAACTCGTAGTAGCATCTGTGTAGCGTTTCGTTTTAACTGTGGTAAATATTATCCACTACCTAACTAGGCTCAAAAGATTCGTGTATGAAAGTACATCAAAACTGTGATTTATTTTTAACCTATATTTAATACTCGAAACATATCTTTTGGCGTATTTAATGTGATGTGATGGAGAGAGTGGAGAAAACGTTAAACTTTGAAATAAACAAACAAGGCCCAGATCACCGGACCACGAGGTCCAAGCATGAACTGGTTGACAGTTAAGCTGTTGCAACTCAGCATAGAGCGTAGTAGTAGCCTGCAGGGTAGCATTGTTGTAGCTGCTGGGAGCACGCCGAACTGAACAGCTATTACTGTTGAAGCCAGCACTATACTGGAATGCAAGAAGAAAAAATAATATGCTGCGCTGTTTCTGGGGAATTCTTGTACTACTCGAATAGACATTTCATCATTTATTTCCTGGGGAATTTTGAGTTGAAATTCAGAATGCCATAGAAACGCCTCCGATCCTCAATAATCTGGTGCTTTGCTTCAAACAGACAAGCCCATCGAGGAACTGGTTTGACAGTTGCTGTTATGAAAATAATATTTTACCCTGCGGCGATGCCATCGTCCTCGCAACATCGCTTGCTCTGCCTCTGCGTGCCTGGTCGGCGCCTGCCCCTCCTCCTTGGCTGCCTGTGCCTGTACATATGCTTACGCGCATAGGACGCAGTGCTGAGTCGCTGACGCCGCAGCGCTCGCTTTTGCTCCATTACTCGAGCCTCTGCCGGGTCGGCCAGGGCCAGAGGTCAGCCAGACACCGGCACGGCATGCATGAGCAATTGACCTGCGTGCGCGCGCGCACACACACACACACACACACTGGGACACACACCTGAGCTCTGAGTTATTACCACTACCGTTACGGGCTCAGTAATTGGGCTGCGAGGCCGGCCAGTCACGGGAATCCGGGGGGTGTTTAGTTGGCTGAAATTTAGTAAAAATTTTGCTACTTTTTCAACTTTCTCTCCATCATATCACATTAAATACACCAAAAGATATATGTTCGGAACAGTAAATGTAGGTAAAAAAATTAACTAATCACACATTTTGTATATCACGAAATCTTTTGAGCTGGTTAGTTGATTGGATTATTTACCACAAACAAACGAAACGTGAGTTCAAACGTTAAAAAAAATTTCAGCCAACTAAACAGACTAAACGAGCTAGAGACGACGACCACACATCGTTCCTCCACTGGTTGTGGTTGGCGGTTGGCCTGCCGATGAAACCGTAGCAAGGAATCGCTTCGTCGCCCGTTTGCAGGCTTCGTTCGAATTCTTCCACGGGATGCTCTCTCATCTCGTGCAGAACGTAGTACGAGTGCACAATGCAACTCCGGGATCATGGTTTTCCATAATTTCCTGCACAAAGATCATGTGAACCACCGTGCATGGAGACGCAGATGACACTAGTTCTTGTCTGCTGCAGCACGGCGGCGTGGCGCCCGTGACTGCTGCGTGCTACCCACAGGTCCGTTCCCACGCATATATTCCTCTCGACGAGTTGGTGGGCCCCATATGGTAGTGACAACTCCTACGTTCGTGCAGATGTCGTGTCGCTTCGTTCGCTCCATCCTCTTTATTTTTCACGACAAAAAAAATTGGTTTTTAATACTAAAAATAAAAGATGTCGAGCCATCCATTCCTCGCCCCCACACAGCACAGGACCGGGGGAACAAACTTGACGTACGTGGGCATCCGATTCGATCCTGCGATATCCTCTATCTTAAAACTCTACACTGTGACGACCAGACGTGATCCAGTGCGAGATGCGTTAGAAACTTCAATGAACTTTGCATTGCAACGACGCATATGCGCCTCTTTTAAGCAAGCGGCCGTACCTACTGCGTATCCACAGGGTTACAGAACAACAAGTTGACTGCATGCATGCTGCTCACAAGTCACAAAGAGATCATCAGATCACTGCTAGCTGTGCTTTAATTAATTTCATTAGATTGCATGGTTAAATAGAGAGAGGATTAGAAGCTAAACCTAGTTAACATTAAGATCGATCGGCTAGCAAGCAGAGTTGCATTCATGGATCATCTAAATTCTAAATGAACACACAGGTGGCACAGACTACAGAGATAGATTGGTGAACACACAGCTACAGCATCGCCGGAATTCCTTGATCCGGTGACACGTACGAGACACTGATTATTAGGAGGAGGCGTAGTAGGCGCTCCGGGGGGAGTGGACGGGGAAGAGCGGCAGCAGCTTGGGCCGCTCGCCGCCGTCGCCGGCGGCAGCGCTCCTCGGCGAGGCGTGCAGGTAGAAGCCCTTGGAGGCGATGGCCTTCTCCTCCCGCTCCTCCTCCTCCTTGCTTATCACCACCACCCCGCCGCACGACGACGAGTGCGGCGACGGCGTCATGGAGGAGGACGACGACATCGGCGACGGCGACGATGAGGCCAGCATGTAGGCGTCCATGGTCGACACCGGCGAGTGCTGCATGAGCCCGTGGTGGTGGTGGTGGTGGTAGTAGAACGACGCCGCCTGCGGCCGCGCCTGCAGCTCCAGCCTGGCCGGCGCCGCGCGCCGCCTCTCCTGCAGCTTCGGCCGCCTCGGCGGCGGCGCGTGCAGCTGGTGGTGCGCGACGGCCACGGTCGTCGTCACCGCCGCTGCCTCCTCCTCCACCTCCTCCTCCTGCTTCAGCACCTTCTTCTTCTCCGCTGCTGGCGCGCCCGTGAGCTTCTGCACGAGCGCGCGGAACGTGGCCGGCTCGGCCTGCACGAACGTGGTGTTGGCGTCCACGCAGCTCGCGGCCGCCGCCTCCCTCGCGACCCTGGGCGACCGGGACGACGCCGCCATGAGGAGCGAGCTAGCTGTAGCTCACCAAGCAACGAAGAAGCAAAGCAAGGAGCAAGGTGAGAAGAAGGGGGGATGCGAAGGCGGGAGTGAGTCGTGGACTCGTGGTAGCTTTTTAAGGGACAGAAAGGCTGCATTAAAGCCAAAGGGATCGGCCGGCCGGGGAGGTGGCGACGACGGATGGATGGACGGCCGGAGCTGGACGGATCGTCGCAGGGGGGACAGGGGTCTTTTCTGCCTCTCGCAAAACATTTGCCTCGCTTTACGGCCGTGTACTACATGCATATGATGTGCTGCATCATGCATGCATCTTTTCCGGGCCTCCGCTTGGCCCATGGCCGCGCGCGCGCGTAGGCACACGTACGGAGTACGAGCAGGCGGCTATGGTGGTGTGGTGTCTCCTCTTGGATCTTCTCTCTTCTCTCCTCAGACTTCACTCCTCAGGTACAGTACAGGCAGCATGCAGGTAGATGGAGACGATGCCGGCCGTCATGCACGCCGACAGCCGACTGACCTAGAGAGAGGGTACAGTAACAGTACAGTACAGTACTGCTAGCTGCTGGTGAGCGAGATGCTTAATTAGCGTTAATAATGACGTCCTCTCACAAGGAAGAAGGAGAGGTACTGTAGTACGAAGAAGAAGAAGTGGCTTTCGTTCGTTCGTGGACGCCCGACTCTGGCCGGGGAACGTCAACGAGAGC
The DNA here is from genome assembly GCA_022644695.1 of Cenchrus purpureus. NCBI lineage: Eukaryota > Viridiplantae > Streptophyta > Magnoliopsida > Poales > Poaceae > Cenchrus > Cenchrus purpureus. The sequence goes on along the minus strand of CP053463.1, from coordinate 5,326,033 downwards.
AAGCGTAGCGTAATCGCCTTCCACGCCGGACGCCCCGCGTACGTAATGGATGTTGACGCGCGCATGCGGCCGCGCCGCAGAAGATCCCCAGGCTCTCTCTCGTGTTTGCGTGAGGGAAAGAGGAAGGTGTTGCTTCCCGGGCGAGCCATCAGCTGCGCCGCGTCGAACGCGCCGTGGCGCGGCTGCGGCTGCTCCCGCCTCCTAGTCGCTCCCTCGATCACTCGTCAGCGTCCTCCAGCTCGCCGGGGCATCGCCACGCGGAGCGGGTTCCGGTGGCCGGCGCCGCTGTCCCGTGTTCCGCGGCGAGATCGAGAGCTCTCGCTCCGGCGATCCATCGCTGCTGCTGTTGCAATTCTGCATGGCATGGGACGAGTAGGAGCTGACCTCAGGTACGGTGCCCCGATGCCTCAGTGGGGCCGTGGCCTCCAGTTGTCACGTAACGTCGCCGGCCCGGCCGTTCACGGGAGGGCTAGCTTGGATTCTCTCTTTCTACTACTGGTTGTCTCGATGCCTCGATCATCTGTCGGCAGCAGGGAACGCAGCAGCGGAGCACACTGCACGCAGCGCTTGCGCGGAAGCTACTGGACCCATGACGTTTTCGGCCGGCCTTGTCGATTCGTCGGTAGCTAAGCGCGCGTGTGATGCGTTGGTCCGCCAGAAATGTTCATAGAATCATACACCAACAAGCCCATCAGGATATAATCAAGTCTAACGATTCACATCTGAAAATGTTTTGGTGTTGTGTTATAGTGGAAGGACTTGACTCACGGTGACACATTCTAGTAATGGTTCTTTGTACCCGGCCCAATGATTTAGGGTATGTCTACCTATCACCGTGCAATTCAAGGGGCTCATCACACGTGTGATTTTGGCCCATAAATCACACGAATTTGTTTGGTGAGGAATACATGTGATTCAGGTCCAGGTATCACACGAATTTTGAAGGACAAAATCTAATCAGAAGGCAACTCACAAATTATCACACAACAAAAATTCAGAACCAAAATCTGTGATCTGAAGCAAGCGAATGGCACAAAATATCGGACAAAAAAGCATGTCATTTTTCCAAGACGTCACACAAATTTCCAGATTCTCAGATTCCAATATGCATCACTTGCAACTTACATATACCTGTTTATCAATTTACATGGGCAATGTGAAAAAATTACAACAACCACTTCAGTATAATAATCTAAAGTTTCATATATAATTTTACATGACCTAAAACCAGAACTACATATCTAGATCAGTTCATGACCCATTCATATGTCAGGATAAAAAACTGTTTTATGAGAATCTGGAAAAAAAAACTGCTAGCAAAGTACAGAATCAGGTACAAAATAAGCTCACAAAACAAAAATGCCAACCACGTAAAATTGTTCGTTCATGAATCAGGTACATTATGTGAATTGATAACCTCACATCAGGTAAGACACCTCGCATAGCTACAGAATGGACATACGTCGCTAAAGATTGTAAAAATGTTGACCCTTGATGACAAAAAATGGAACTGAATCAGCACAAAAAGAAGATGTCCATTTACAATCTTGATGACCAGTTCACAAGAATAAGTTAACAAGGTTCAAATACATCAGATTAATTATTCAACTAATGAGCTTCATTGAGACATTTTTAATCTACAAATTGATCAGATATCCCCAAATTCGAGATTCACAACTTAATCTAAAACAATGCATACTAGAATTAATATTCTCAGCAGTGAAAGGAACCCTAAGATAACAGATTTATCAAATATTGATGAGTGCTTTTAGAATTATCATTTGTGAATCATACGTAATGTGATCGCAATGACACTTTACCTATAACAATTGTATATGCAAAGCCATATAATTCTATGGAGCATCATAACCACAAGAACCATTAAATCATTATTAATAAGGCTAAATGACACAAACTACAAAAATAAAATGCGTCGGATAGATTGCCGTCATCATCGACCTTGAACTTGGAGCATCGAGGATATTCAAGCGATGTTGTGGACACATTCTATACTAGGAAAAGCTATCAATCCGCAGCGTGCTCATGGCAACCCAGGCTTCAAACATAAAGCACTGGATGTTTCCATGCTTTGATTCCAAAAGAATCAACAGACAAATCACAAAGGAAGCAAAGACAAACAAAGAGAAAAAGACACATCCAAGACTCACAAGTTCAAAGGTCATCACAAAATATTAACCGAACTATGATAACTGGGCAAACTTTTATGTCATCATACGTAAAAACTTACCTTTAAAAACGATCATGCAGCTCAACTGAACAAATAATTGCAGAACTTCACAAGTGCAACATTCCAATATATAGCCTCCATGGACTTTGCAATTAGATGTCGGTCAAACACAAAAAAAATACAGAATAATCTAGAAGCAACACAGCTTAGCATATAGAACTCTGTAATGTGATTGCAACCAGCAACTAACAGATTGAACATCTGAACCAGAATCAACATATATGAACTACTCCCCACGCAAAAATTACTACTGCATTGTTTAGATGTTACATTATGATTAAAGTGATTTAAATGAGAATAATAGGTAATTTTTAAAAATCCTAATGATAGACTCGATCTCAAGACACGAAAAAAAGAATTGTCAACATCAACTGAAAAGCTTAGATAAACAAGAAAGCTAGATAAACTAAAAAAAACTAGTTGCCTCAGATAGTTTGCCATACAATCATTTGATCTTGAACTTGGAGCTTAAGAAAAACATAACAGGCAGCCCCCCAAAAATCGATGAAGACAAAATGTAAAATGTACCATCGGAGGTGAAGGAGCCAAAGAGATAAGGAAGCACAGCTTCCAAAATCAAACAATGGACACTAGAAATTACACGCATGACGATGATAGCAAAGAAGTGTTATTCCATTACCTCACAATTTCAAGATCATCAAATATTTTACCAAAAAAAGAGATAATGAAAAATTTGGGCAAACATTTTAATCATCATAGGCAATGCAGACTGGAAAAACATTCAAAAGAATATATTGGAATGGTAAAAATCCAAATGCAAAATTAATATGGAAGATGAAAATGACCTCAGATAGTTTAACTTTATTTGACCTTGAAATTGATGATAAGAAAGGTATATTCCAAGTCCAAGAGCAGGGCAAACATTTATATCTTAACATGCATGAAACAAAAATATTATCAAACACGAGGCATGTGCATGACAACAAACATAACATAGACATATACCACGGCATACCAAAACACCTAATTATCAAATAATGTTCATGGCACACATAGATAATTGAGTAGCATAACCACATAAAAGTCTCGGTAAACTTAAGTATCAACACATAAAGAAGAAGTCGAAGCTTAAATATATAATAATTGATGGCAGCTCCTTTGGATCTCCGAAATCTGCACACATACAACTATGAACTGTGAAAAAAAGAGCACATTAGAAAATAAAACAAGAAAACTTAAAATATAAAGAGAAGAAAAAAACATACCATGAAAGGTTCAAATCTTGCGCTTCTTGGAGGAAACACCTTGAGCTCTTGATCCACCACCTCGAAGGTCGAACTTCATCTTCACATCGAAGAGCCGACAACATCACTTCAACAATGAGGAAGCTTGAACTTGATTGAGAACAGCTTCAACTTCAGCAGCAGGAGCAGCATCACCAGACGAGCCACCAACTTCATCATAATCCTGGCCCAACAGCTTCTTCATCTCTCTGACATAATCTTCCCTAGTCTTCTGGAGCTTAAACTCATGTGGCATAGCATCACGGATGAGTTCAGCAATATGGCCAGGCTGAGGATCAATATGCACATAGAGCAGCTTCCTGAATCCAATGACTAGATTGTCACAAACTTTAACTTTTGATGCGAGTTGACATCTTCGCAGATGAGCATTTTACAAAGCATATTCCTATTACGAAGTGGGCAACCTTCAAAAATAACACCAAACACACAAAATTAATCGAAAAAATTAGACAAAACTTCACAAAACACAAAAAAAAAATAAATGTACTTAAATATGTAGGAGAATATTACAAAACCTTGAAATCCCCATGCGAGAAGCCACAGTGTGTAACTTCTATAACTTTGTTGAGTGTTGGTTCATCCATTGGGATACGCCTCTGGTCCTTGACAGCTGCATAGAGAAGTGTCTCAGTTGAACCATCTTCCAGGCCCAGATAGTTCACAATGGCTGGGCTTGGCATGACATAGCCAGTTGAAGGTCCTCATTAAGGTACAACATTTTCCTTGCGAATGAACAAAATAAAGTTTAACAAAATTGAATAATTTGATAATACTATGGAAGATACACATAGAAGACATTTAAAAACTGCCTTACACAGGTGCGAGGAGGCAACATATGATTGAATTCGAACATATAAGAAAAAAAAACCAAGTCGATTTGTTACCAAATATTGAAAAATACAAAATGAAGAGCATACATGTGAAGAGAAACAAAAATTTGTCACCATCGATTAAAAGAACTTATATATAGATAATATTTGCCTCAGACAGTTTGCCATATACTCATTTGATCTTGAACTTGGAGCTGAAGGAAAACAAGACAGAGGGCACAGTAAATGAGCTTGAGCGCCCTCCAAGAATCGAAGGGCAATGGGAAATTAAGCAGCAGTTAACACATCCAATCAGCGAAGGAGCCCAAGACATAAGACAGAACAGGAGTACCAAAAAATCAAACAGTTAACACATCCAATTGGCTCCGCATGTCATGGACATATCAAAAGGACACAACGGATCAATGCCACAGATCACAAAGATCAACAGCGAAAAAATGAAAATTCATGTGACAGAGGCGACTGAATAGCATGTACCAAAAAATGTGATTCCAGACCTCACAAGTTCAAGATCATGAAGTTCGAGATCATTCTGCAAACATTTAGATCTTCATAGGCATAGCAAACTAATCTAGATTTTCAAATTGATTCCATTATACATCATTGCAACTTACGTCCACCCATTTAACAATTTACAAAAGCAAGATGAATCAATTACAACAAGCATTTCAAAGATAATTATACCAAGGTTCACATATAATTTTACAAAGACCTACACCGTAACTACATATCTAGAGCAATTGATGGGCCATTCACTACGAATCCAAAAAATCAGTCGATTGGTACAAACATCGCTCAATATTCTAATATGTGATTGGAGCAAATTAAAGTGCAAATGTATCAATCCACAAACTCAAAAATTCACAACATAATCTACAAAGAATGCATACTAGTATTAATTTCTAGGTCGTGGATAGAATCACCGGATTCATGATTAATCAAATACAAACAAAAGTTCGAATGCTAAATGATCCTACATGCAATACATGAAATATTGAGCGATGTTTGTTAGCAACTACAAAAGTAAGTACTAAAAAATTAGAGTTCCACTGGTTGGTCAGCAACAAAAGTCCAACAATTTGTGACCATAAAATCAGATTCGTAAAGAATGAGAAACAATCATCGCAGAGAACAAAAAATATATATTGTGACCATAAAATCAGATTCGTGAAGAAGGAGTAACAATCATCGCAGGAGAACAAATATATAATAATAGTGACAAATGATAGAAACTATTTCATATGTACTTGTATGGGTCGCGCGGTGTCAGTTGGGTTTGCTGGCACATTAAACAAAAACAAATGAAGATTGATTAATCTCACACCAAATCCAAATAAAGATTACTAAGTGATCTAGAACGTCCCGATCTATAATAGGACGACCAAAGAAGAATCAAAAACAGACTAAACATATTTGAGCAGATTACATTTATGTGTAATGAGATGACAAGAAACCAAAATCAAATGCAAAAGATCTGTACCAAAAACAAATATAAAAGATGAAAAGAAAAGAAAGCATTTCTTCAACTATCTACTCCTTTTTCCTTAGAGAAACTGGATCTAGGGAAAAAAGAATACAGAAAAAATTAGAAATTAAAAAGAAACAAGATATGATATAAGGAATGGAAATAGATCTATTAATGAGGGAAATGAAGAAACATCAATCGAAATGATGTAAACACATAGAACATAGAACAAAGGAACTCAGAAATATGATCGGGGAGGGGGGAGGAAGAGAAAAAGGAACCTCTGCTTGACTGGGCAGAAGAAAGGAGCACGAGCACAAGAGAATGTAACAGAGATTTGGAATGTTGGGAGAGGAGAGGGTGGGAAGTTATATAGGCACAGGGAAAAACTGAATGGGGAGAAGAAAGAGGGAAATGAATACGCGGAAGCCGAAAGATCACAACCAACACGAAAAAAGAGGAGTTGATGTGCGTGGTAATAACTGCAATGATAAATGGGGTAGTAGATATTTTCCCCATTTAACACAGCCCCCATGAAGCTTGTCGGTTATGAAAAGGAAGCAAAAATCTAAGTGGGTGAAAGTGTAAAAAGCCCATGGAGAAGGAAATAACAATTTAGAAAAATGTAAAAAGCGAAAAAGCCCATATACAACAACAAAACAGCCCAAAATAACAAAAGGGCCCAATTACAAGATCCAGAAAGAAAAAAAGGAAGGAAACACCAATAAAAGAAGGGGAGATGTGGATCTGGAGATTGGGAAAGCTCCATAAAAGTCAACCATATAAGCCGTGGAAAAAAAGGAGATAATGAGAAGAAGATCCACAGAAAAGAAACTTATCTCGACAAATATGTGTTGGATAGGGCTGTGGGCTCGGTTTCCATCTAGGAGAAAAAGGGAATCCAGCACTGGTACGTATGGAATCAATAGGCAAAGACCATGATCCCCACGATAGAGGGAAGAAACACTCGGCAGGGGTAACAGCAGATCTGCGTACAAGACAACAATTAGAGGGGCAACAAGAGATCAACCACATTGGCGGGGTTGAAACATAGGTATGATGCATGATCAAAAAGAATTAGCTAATAACTCCCTCCCTCTGTTCTTGAGAAGAGTTTGGATTCACTAACATATATTTTTTGCATCTAATTAAAGAAGACACAACAGATCATGGTGCTCCCAAATCAAGAACAAAAGAAATTGCAGATACAGAGTGTTCAAAGTCAGGGTGATCAAACACTTATTGTTGTTGAGGTGAGTGCATCGCTTGATTTGAACAGAAAAATTGTGAGGTTGTGTGTCGAAAATCTATATAAATGCTATCATATATACAATCATTTGACTTAAAAGATACCCTGCATCCATCGCCTAATTGCACGTAAAAATCATAGCACGTAGATTGAAAAGGGAGAAAAGTTATGTGATGATAAGTGTATGGGAAGAAACAAAGGGATTACTTCAGATTGGACATCAAAGGTATGCCTATGAAAAACATAGATACATCAAACTTAATTAGCTTGCCTGAGTTTTTCACAATGATTGTCTGATTGATAAAATGAACATGTGCAGTGGCAAAGAATCAGAGGGCATACTCCTCGAAAACATAGATAGAAACAAAGAAAGCAGCAGAGTCAAATTGGCAAATAGCCTTCAACATTCTCAATATACAAAGATATACGACAATGCAATGTGCGTGCAAGATGATCAAGAGATAAATGTAGAAGTAGATGATTGTTATTTTCAAAGCATGAGCAAAAGAGATAATTCAAGTACACAACCAAAGGTATTGTGTGAAAAAATAATATTGAAGGAGCTGATAAGCTTACGAGATATATCAGTGCTTTATAATGTATACTTTTTTGTACAACATGTTCCCACAAAGTTGCAAGAAAGAAGAGGTCTGAACAAAGCCGTGTCGAACCATTGAGCCATCAAATATGGATATGAGCAGAGCAAGGAAGCATAAACATCAATGGAAAGGTAGCGATCGCTGATTACACACGAAAATTATAAAAAGAAAAATAGCAAGTGTATTAACTTGCCTTCATATATTAAGCTTCATAATGCAATGTGCACGACAAAAGGAGCTGTAGAAAATAAAATCCTGAAAACATAGATGAAATAAAGCATCAATTTTGACATTATGAGTCATGGAAACAAGCATAATCTTGAAAAATATGTTAATTTATATTCTGATGCTTTGACTACATGGTTCAGAATTACTTGTAATCGTAAAATAATTGCAGCACACTAACATACAAAAATATGTGAAAAAAATGCAGGTGAGCCAATCTCAATTGGATGGGCAACCAGAGGCGATGGGATGCAAACAATGGCAAAGTCTTGATTTTGATGCTATGAGCTCCATAGATGTGAATAACATATACAATTCTAACTAGGTGAGTACCATATTCTAAAAAAGAAAAAGGTGAAAATCACAGAAAACTAATGCTTATGACATTAAATTTCGTTTAATGTGCAGGGATATTACACATGATTGCTTTTGGACCAAATTAGATGTTCACAAGAAGACATATACAACCCAAATACAACGCAGGTGAAAAAAACATTATTATTGTGAAATTTTTTAAATATTTATAGCAAAGATGACAGATATTTACATAGTGTATAATGATGTAAATATAATAGTACAAGTACATAAACTGATACAGGATTCAATGTGGACATACATGAGCATTCTGAATGGAGATTACAACTCTGAGGTGCACATTTATAAGTAACCTGCCATATAATATAATAGAAATAGAAAATATAAGACTTCTGTTTACTGACAAAAATTAAACTATGACAAGGAATTACAAATGCCAGCAATTGGGCAAACACATTTAAATGAAGACTATGCGGATGGGTATGATAATGAGGTAAAACTTCAAAATTGATACACATTTTTTATCTACGGTGAAAAATAAGAAAGATATTAACAAGAAAACTAACCTGAAAATGGAAATTTTTTTGTAGATACACAACAATGGAGCAAATGAGGAGCCAAGCACACCTACTGGCATGGCAGGGGGAGAATATGAGGTACGAAAAATTATAGCTTGGTATTAGCAGTAAAATAAAAATCAAACGACCTTATTTTGAAAATGAGAAATAAAAATAATAAACCATACTTTGCAGGGTCAAGAAGAAGAGGAGACGTCCGCACATAATCAAAACAATGACTGGGAGGACAATGCAATCTGTCCAAGTGATATCTTTGGTGGACTACAGATAGAAGAGGTGAGATGAAAAAGAATGAGCAAACTAAAAGAAAAACATATGATAGCTTGAGAATAAGAAAATGAATAAACTTACCCGGCTTTTGTTTTCACAGGATCCAACTGAAAAACATGGTGAAACACATGAAGAAATGGAGTCAGGAAAAGAATACAAAGCAACAAATGATAACATACATGAAGAAGAAAATGGGAGCCAGGAACTTACAGAGGAACAGATTGAAGAATTCATCCAAGTGAGGAATTGGCAGATTCGAGGGTAACAATGGCATAATCGACAAGAAATACACACCACAGATAGGAATGGAGTTCAAGAATAGAGATGACGACACCATTTTTCTCTTTCTATGGTTTCAGCTGGGTTTGAAGTTGTGGTCTCACATGTGACGAGGACATCTAGCAAGAAAAAGAACAATGAGATATATAAACAAGAAATGAGATGTCATAGGTATGGGAAGCAGCTAAAAAACAAAGAGGAGGATGTTACAGAAGACACACTGCTTGTTGTGGCTGAGAATGCATACAAAGAAAAGAGGAAAACAAATGTTCAGGTCAGAACGGGCTGCAAGTGCATGATGCTAGTGAAGGAGATTGCAGGGATTTGGAGGGTTATTACACTGGATTTAGACCATAATCATGAATTAAGCCCACAGCATAGAAACCAACTTTTCAGCGGAAGAAAATACATGACAGACATGGAAAAAGGGATGATCAGGACTCTGAATGATAGCAACATACCTACAAGGAAAATGGTAGCAATACTTTCTTATCTAAGAGGGGGATTGACAGCACTCCCATACAAAACGAAGGATGTCCAAAACCTTAGGACAAAGATTAACAGAGAGGTGACTGGCAATGATATGACACAAGCTATAAACTATTTCAAGATGAGGGCAGCAAAGGACCCAACTTTTTACTACAGATTCCAAGTTGACAAAGACATGAAGGTTAAAAACCTATTCTGGAGAGAAGGTATATCACTACAATGGTACGCAAAGTACGGTGACTGTGTAAGCTTTGACACCACATACATGACCAACAGATATAATTTACCATTTGCTCCATTTGTTGGAATAACAGGACATGCAAACACATGCTTGTTTGCATGCGCATTCCTATCTGATGAAACAACATCAACATTCAAATGGGTGTTTGAAACTTTTGTGGACTCTATGGGAGGAAAACACCCGAAAACAATAATCACAGACCAAGATAAAGCAATGAAAACTGCTATAGAGGAAGTACTTCCTAACACAAGGCATAGAAATTGATTTTTCCACATCAAATCAAAGTGCTACAACAAGAATCAAGTCGCTTTTCAAAGCATATTGGTTACCGAAATGTTTGAAGATACGCGACTTCTCGGATCAAGATGAGTTTGAGACGCTCTGGCAAAAAATGATTTCTGAATTCAAGCTTGAGAACAACAAATACTTCAATAAGATGTGGAAGAATAGAAAGAGATTCATACCTGTGTATTATAAGAATGACTTCTTCCCATTCATCCAAAGCAGGAAGAAGTGAAGGGACAAATGCGAGGTTCAAGGACAATGTAGGGGCCAACCTACACCTTACAAGTTTCTGTGGAATATCGAGAATCGTTGATGTAATAAAAAACAAAGAAGAAATTGATGATAACCAAAGCAAACAGAAGATGCCTAAAGAACTACGGTCTGGATACACAATAGAGCAGCAAGCTATAGAGGTTTACAATAGAAATATTTACATCAAATTCATGAACCACAAAGACAATCGAAAAGTACAAGTACAAGGAGATTGAAAAGGGGAAAGCCTTCGAAGTGTGGTACAAAACAAATCAAATAAAAGAAAGGCAAGTGATACGGAAATACATAGTATTGACTGACCTTACAAAAGGAAAAGAGGAATTCAGCTGCATCTGCGCCAAATTCAACAAGGATGAAATTTTCTGCACACATATACTAAAGGTTATAGTGGAAGAAGAGATCACAAAGATACCTGATAAATATTTCATTGACAGATGGAGAAGGAAATGAAAATCATAATGCAGCCGACTGATGAAACTTCAGGCACGCATGAATTGTTGAGGTTTAACATGATATCAAGAGAGGGTGCATTATTGGCATCAAAGGGATCGAAAATAGATAAAGCAGCATAGTACCTATGTGAAGAGTTCAAGAGATTGGAGAAGCAATTGGAAATAATATTGGTAGAACCTGAGGGAGGAACATCTTCTTCTGTGAGTATTGAAAACACAAGAATGCTTAGTTCGAGATGGATTGAGAAGAAACCTTCCAGGAAATAGTAGTGCTAAAAGATCCAGATAGAATACAAAGAAAAAGGAAGGCCTAAAAAGCCCAAGAGACTCATGGGAATGGTGGAGCAAGAGCGTGAAAAAATGAAAAAGGCAGAGGTGAAGAAGAAAAACAAAAAGCCAGCAAGCACTAGTAAGACTGAGCTTGATACATTCTTATAGTTAAACACATATATTATTTTTGTTACATGCAGAAACTAATGAAAAAAGTCATGGTTCTACAGGTCCGCAATCAATGAGTAAGAAGAAGATGAAAAAGGGGGAGACAAGCAACACCAGCACTACATAGAGCCAGAAAAGCATGAAAAAAGGAAGAAGAGACAAAATTACTATGGAAAAGGGGCACCACTACTTAGGCATAAAATTATTCATACATATTTATGTATGCAGATAAAAGGAATATTTATGTACCCTCATAATGTTATGAGTTATTTACCATATTAGTTGTAAAATTAATATTTCATACTAATGTATGGATGTTATAAGTTGGATAAAATTATTATGTACGAATCAGCACTAATTTACATGGTGGTTGTGCTAAACAAACTATTATTTAGCTACAGTAAAAAAGATAGGTTGTGTTATGTAAATAGTACTTGTATAAATAAATGAAAATGTCTAATCGACCGCAAATAAGTGGATACAAAGTCGTTGTTGCTGAAAAATAATGTTGTGAACCGAAAACAGAGAAAATAACACAACATATATCATGAAAAAAGTTTTTTGTGTATGGCGATAAAAGAAATTACAATAATTAAAATTATAGGTAGCAAAATTACCTTCACAATTACGATAAGTGTATAATGAAAAATTTCAACAGAAACAAATAATAGAAGTATAAGAGAATGGTTAGGTGATGTATAGAGAAACATAACATAAAACAATAGAAATAAAGCAACAGCTTCAACACGCACGACAGAAACCCTCACAGACATATTAACTATAGTCCTGAGAAAAATAAGCACAGATGTAGCTTCTAGTGAAGCAATAATACAAAACATAGTTCCACGATAAGTGATACTTCTAAACATAGTTCCAAATGAGACATAGTTCCGGACAGCGCTAATCAAGGACTATTACACACTAAGTGAGACATGGTTCATGGACAAGACTACTCTATTCTGGATGACTTGTTGGAGAGCAATATTTGAAGATCGACGAACTTGTTTGAGCTTGCAGAGGCTAATGCTTGTCAAATCCCTTAATAAAGAAAGAAACAAAATCAAATATATTAGAAAATATACTACAAGAACAAATATTACATTTGATTAAGTAACAGTGAGAATACCTCATGACCAAATGTAATCACCAGACTCTTGTTTCTAGAATTATTCGGCGAGAACACCAAATCATTAGCGATCTTGATCCTGATGTTTGGAACATCTTTTTCATTGAACAAATTAGCGATCATACTTCTTGGTGATTGCCAGTTCTCGAGAAACATCATAACAAAAACTCCAGAATCAACACTGGAAAAAGCAGAAAAGAAAAATATATAAGATACATTTTTGGAAAAAAAAGAGTTGAGAAAGTTAACATCCATAGAAATAAGACAAGTGAAAGTGAACTATTTTACAGAAACTGAATGAATAAATTACAGGAAACAAATTGGAATAAAAGGGCTGTGGGATAAATGTAGACTAAAGCATATTATTACATATTTCAGAGATTAATCTGTAACGCATGACCAAAATACCAAAACAAATACTCAGATTATTCTAACAGTAAATCAAGTTAACATGTTATTTGGGGGTGTGACGGAAACCCCCAAATAACAGATTGAGCAGATGAAAAAATACCAAATAAACAAATGTCTACATATTACACAGATTCATCTGTAATAGATGACCAAAATAACAAAAACACATAAACAGATTATTCTATCAGAAATTCAAGTTAACATGTTATTTTGGGGTGTGATGGAAACCCGCAAATACCAGATTGAGCAGATGAAAATTAGCAAATAATAACACTAGGCATGTTTGTACAGATTGAACATATCCATCTATATCAGATGACCAAGATATCAAAATCCACAAAATTAATATACAAGATACAATTTTGGATACAAGGGTTGAAAAAATTATTTGATTCGAAAACAACAGAAAGAAATGTTGTAGAGAAAGAGATTATGTGGATGGAAAAGACATACATGTTTTCTTCTGATTGACGAGGCACACGTGGGTAAAGCAGCTCAAACTCATCAAAGTCCTTGGGAACATTGACAAATTTATTCCACCAAAATATAAATGATGGGATCTAGATAAACAAAGTTCATATATTAGACATTAAGTATGAAACAAAAAATTTAGAGCAAGGAAAATGATAAATGTACAAACCATTTGATCTCTAACATATTCATGGAACTCATCATCTTTTGTGTAGTAAGAATCAAGAAACACAAATTTTGAATCCTTGATATCAACAATGAAAACAAACCAGTGGTCATCATAGAATGTGGGGAAATATAACTGAAAAAACAAAAAGTCAAAAAAGGTTATTTATCTAAGCTGATCCGCATTAGAGATAGGAAAACTAGACTAGATTAAAAGAACATACAACATCGGACAACTGCAATGGGCGGGTCTTCCCAGATCTTTGAAATGCTTTTGAAATAACTTCTTCTTTGGCATCACATACATCTCTTAACAACTGATCCTGAAAGGGTTTAGACAAGAATGAGATGTAAAAAAAGTTTAATATATTACAATACATTGCAAAAAAAAGGAAGGCATACAAAACTGCAAAAATATAGAGAATGTATCAGTTAAAAGAGAGCTTACAGAAATATTAGAGAAGAAATAATGGCACTTGGAATCATTTGGATGTCCTTTAGGTGAGCAAAACAGATGATAACAGAAAGCTGCTATGACAAAATTGTTAACACATCCACCTGGTTTAAGAGATTCACCTAAGGACCAGAAAGTGCATCTAACCCCTCCAAACATAATCGCATTCTCACCGAAAAATACAAAAGAAGTTAAATATATTTGAAAAATATAAAGTTTTTTAATTAAAGCAAAATAGGTAAATAGGAAGAACACACATACTAACCTGCTTGATTTAGAATTGGCCAAACTGCAGATAGCCTGATAATTAGAGATTTCAGATTTGCTGACATAAAACTTGTTATTGTGAGTCTCAAATTCATTAGAAAGGTAGCCGGGGACAACAAAGACACGTCTAGGACCATGCAATGGAGCTTTACCACCAGTAGATGAATTCCTGACTTTAAAGTTTGAAAGATTTGCTGCTGCTTCAGGATCAAGAGATGACATTGACGCAAACATGGACTCTTGGGATAGATGGGGTTTGCATGGATGGTATCGAGAGTTAGAATTTCCTTGTTATACATTGAATCGCTTTCTTCACCATATTCCTCATATCGCCGGACAAGCTCCTTGACCCAACAATCTGGACCTTAGGAGAACAAGGGAGCTAGGATACACAAAAAAAGGTACAAATTAGAAAACCAAATAAATTTTTTTAAAAGTAATATTTCAGAGCGGCAACACTTACATTTTTCTTAGCAGAGCTACGAATAGATGATAAAATAGAAGATTTCTTCGGCAAAATAGGGGTAATCATCGATGATCATCTTGAGTAAAGGTAAAGTTTGCATAGTTATGTAATCCTAGAGTGAAAAATATAAAACATACCATATATCAGATTACCTAAGAAAAATATAAGATCGAAAAATGATACAAATTTAAAACATAATCTAAGCACAAAGTAAAGTTGTATGAGGATATATGACATAATAAAAAATCATACAGGGTGTTGGTTTTCATGAATATTATCCAACACATGTTAAAAGGGCACAATTACATAAAAAGTTTTATTACAACTAATATTATAACAATTTACTTTGTTACTATGGAGGTAATACTAGATATAAAGTGATGTATATTTTCCGTACTACCACTAGGAGCAAAATACTACCTGCAACATGGACAATACAATAAAAAACTGCTACAAACAAATAGTTACATATACCGCTAAAAGGCATATTAAAAGGAAAAATACAAATGACATATGGCATATTTAGAGCAAATTTGCAATGAATAAAGATATAAAAATAAAAAGCATAACATAACCTCCTGTGAGTTGATATGAATTACTCCATCAAGTGGTGACACAACCTGAGAAATAAAAATAATCATATTGTAAGTATGAACATCTAAAAAACAATAAGGGGCAGTTAAAGGATTGAACAAACAGCTGAAGAGAGTTGCAAAAAAAGGTATACACCTCAGATTTCTTAAATGATGTGCGACGATTAGAATTTGGAGGAGATGTTGGTTCTGAACAATCATCATCAACAATGTTTGTGATTGAGATTCGTTTCGACACCGAGGACTAATTCTTGGAACTTTGAACACATGAGGCACGCCATGTTGATGGGCAGATGCATCCTGAGTCAACGGAACATTGTCGAATGACACATTCAAGTTGCATTTAGTTTTTTCAATTACAACTCTCGGCCTGAAAAACAACAAAAGGAAAAATTGTTGAAAAGATTAGAATATGGGAAAACTACAGCAGAAAAAATATTAAAAACCAGAAGATAAAAAGGTTAAATACTTGTAGAAGGAGCATAAAAGCGTAACGCTCAATGTAACTTTGTAACATCCCTTTTCATCGATAGCCTACAATCGCAAACAACAACATAAATGAATAAATTTTAACAGGTTTTATAATGAGTAACAAGATGGGACAAGGTTGACAAAAAATGAAATAGAACCAACCATTGGTAACCAGTTGTTTCATAACATGTTCCATTTTTATTGCCAATCATGAAAAGATAGTAAACCATTTAATATGAATGCATACAAAAATGAATAGTGCAGAAAATAATATTTTCATATTGAACCCATAAAAATGAAAAGAAATCATACATGTTTTTTGCCCCCGGAAGAAGATTTATTGTTACGAGTCCTAGGTGGAGAAGATCTGGAAGGTTGCGAAGACTAAAAGAAAATTGAAGAGTAAAAAGTAAGAATGGATATGAGGCTACAGAATTAAAATATAAAAAACCTTAAACTAAAATAAATAGAGGATAGAAAAAATGAATAATAACCTTTCTAGCAGCACCACCTTTGCCAGAACTTGGCCCCTTCTTGGATGGATCTATTCAAATGGGAAATTAAAATTAATGAGACAATAAATAAGAGAACAATGATATATGAAAAAGAACATAAAGAAAACAACTTAAATGCTAACAGACTGACCTTGATAATCTTGATTGTCGAGGAGGTGGGGATCAAATGGTGGGCCACCACTACTCGGATCAGAATGGATAGGGGGTTCATCTGTCTCAGGTCTTTCAGTGTTAGCTATGGCTTTCATTAACTGAACAACCAAACCCTTGGTTCTGTCATTCAGATTAGAAGCATAATTCATCATCTTGATGAACATCTTCTTGAGCTCTTCATTCAGCCGGAGGCGTAAACATCCAAGTTGATGGAAAGTCCAGACATCTGACAATGCTTATCTACCAAATCTGTGATTTCAGCCATTAAACTCTGAGGTAATTGACAACCAGCAGCTTCTTCCAAGTTCCGACAGAATTCTTCATCCAATTCAGAAGCAACAGGAGGAGGTTTGTGAAGAGGGTGCTGAAAAAAGAAAAGATTAGACTCAGATTAAAATAGTTTGAAAGTGATTCGTCTAGTTGAGACACCAAAAAATTGTAAAACTAAAAAATTAAAATCAGATTTAATCGAACCCTTCATCTCGATCGATAAAGCAAAATCCAACAAAAACAAAGCAATGTATCATAATAACACAAAGCAATGTATATGCGAAAAATAAACCAAATAAAAAGCAAACCTGAGAATAGCATGTGTTCTCATAGTCAAGGAGAGGTCTCATCCATAACTCCAGTGATTTCTTGTCGAAATCGAGAATACAACTTTATCATGCCATCTTTCCAAACAAAATGCGAGGCATGTCGAATTGGTTGACGGTCGGAAATCAACATGGTCAAGATACATTACCTTGAAAAAATATTAAACAAATATAAGACAAGTATTGTCATACACATATAGAAAACAAATGCTAAACTGAAACCATTAATATTGACTAAGAAAAAGAAAAAAGAACAATACGTACAGCAAGGTAGTATAGACACCCGCCAAGAGACTGACGAGACTTAGAACTACCAGGTCCAGAGCTATCTCGATTGAAAGACTTCACATGACCTAATAACCAAGAGAGAACTAAACCACACCAATCATACTTTGATATGTTCTGAATATCTTCAAAAACACCAAAATATTTAGGGCTGGGGACAAGGTTGGTATTAGCACAGAGGAAACTGCTGAGGGCAACAACCATAAAAGCCACAAAAACTTCTTGATCGACATCTCGCTTTCTTGATGAATTTGTTGGAAAAAATGAGACTTGAGGAAGATGTTCCTTGCCAAATAATGTCAAAACAAGGTTGAGTCGTGGAACTGGTATAGTACCATTGGGTATGCCAAGGACATGATTAACCGATTGTTTGGTAAGTGAAATAACCTTCATACACATATAAAAAAATGGTCAATTATGAGGAAAATAAAATCATATATATGCTTAAAAATATTCATGTGAACCATAATGTTATTAGAACTAAATATTTTAAGTTTTTTATATGATGTAGCAAATTATATACAGTAATAAGAGACTAATGAAGGTCATTAAAAACAGGAAGAAAGAAAAGGCAAACAATCTGCTACATACAAGCTGTATAACAAAAAAGGATATAAATCACATATATATCTAATTAAATGCAAGTAATTGCTTCATAATAACAAACTTCCATATACAAAAGAAATTGACACATAAAGTTGTACCTTTCCACGTAGGATAATATCACCAGAGTTGGCATCAACATGGCGTGCAATCCAGGTGGCAAATTTCTTGGGGACAAAGCACTTGCTAAAATGAAGCAGAGACCCAAATCCATATTTTTCAATAACAGTACGTTGGTGCGGCGTCATAGCATCAATCACATTGGCCATTGCGGTAGTAAAACTGAACAGCCCCATCATCGCCCTTCTTGGGGCCTTGGCTCTTTGGACTGTGAATAAGTAAATGAGGAGATTCAAATAAAAAAATAAAAGATAAAAATGAGAGGAATTATAAATAACAACAATAGTAGGTATGTGAAACATCGAAATTACTAACACTGTGACTGGAGTTTACACGCAGTTTGCGCTTGAGCACCTTGATCGATTCAATCGATAAAGAAAAAGAGATTAAAATCTAAGAGTAAAGTCAAGAATGAATTAGATTGAACTATAAGCATATGGACAGTTCAACAAGAAAAAGATAGATAATAATGAAAAAGACAAATGAATAGAAACCTTACATCTTTCATGACAAGCTCGAATAGAACTCTATTAAACCCTTGATCACCATCAGAATCTGGGGAAAGATTGGCCTACATATGCAAAAAAAAACCGAAAACCAATGAAAAGGTTACAAAGAGAAAACTGACAAAAATTAGAATTCAGAATAGTAACAAAAAGAAAATGAACTAACATCAGATTCGCCATTGTTATCAGAAGAGATGTGAGGTTCCTCCGCATCGATGTAAGGCACTTGAGAACATTGAACATCCTCAAAGTCGTGGTCTTCGACTCACCGCTAGAAATAGCAGCAGCATCGAAAGAACGTTTTCGTGGCATCTAAAAAAATGAAATAAACATTAAAGTAAATGAGGATACACATATAAAATATGACTGGAATTATTGGAACACAAACAAAAGCATTAAGCACCTTACAAAACTTAACAAGCCTTCAGCACTTCATAATATGGAATGAGGATATTATGAGCAACCATATAAAACAGGGGATATACCAACACATGTTTCAAACAATTAACCAAATGATATAAAGCATGAAGCAAAGCACAAAGTACAAAACTTAACACAAACAAACACATTAATTATTGGGAAAATGAGGTTATATACATCCATGGTTTATTACAACTACTATTTCGATATTTTACTATGTTATAAAGAAGATAATACTAGTAAGAAACAAATGTAAGTATCTAAAAAACAAGCAATAGGAACAACATGATAACTGCAAAACATGGACGATATAATACGAAAACTCCAACATACAATTCTGGAAGCAACCCTGCTACATAGAGAACTACAAGCAAAAATTGCTATATACATCAAGAGAAAATATACAAAAGTTCAAGATTAATATATACTCAATGCAAATTAGACCTTAACTAGTCACAAAAAATATGGGAACATTGAATAGACAGAAAGGTTTCAAAGTGAATTGCATTAGATATCTAGCGTGACCTGAAACAGTGTTAACAAGAGGGTTATGGATTATTTTGGTACTGGATTATTCAGCAAAAATGGTTAGAAAAGGGCATATTCAATTAATTTTAATTAGGAAAGTTGGCACCAACACATAATGATCGATTCTGAAACAATCCATAAAATTGATAAAATAAACGCTCAAAAAAGTTTCTTTAGCTATAGGAGCATTTTGCATATATAATGAACAAGTGGGAAGAAGTTCAGTAGGGCAGATATGACATTAAGCAAACCATAAACACACAATCAACTGAAAAATCTAAAAGGGAAATACAATATGGAATTCATCGCATGGATAGTGGGGGGATTGCCACAAAACCCTAATAACCAAAAATTTGAAGCATAACTAACAGGAACATACGTTAGAAGCAGCACTAGATACGCATACAACAAAGAGAGATCGAATGGACGAACGCACAACTAGAGAACAACATATACACCGCAGACGCGGGGAGATATCATGGATATTCGAACAGCAACACACACTCACCTTGAGATGCAGAGCACTGGAAATAGCCAGAAATCACCGTAACCAGCATATTGAATAAACCGCGATGATCCGACATCAAAATCGAATCAAATCCCCAAAGAACAACCGGATGAATCCAAGTGAGATTTGAGAGAAGTGACAAACGAATCGAGTCAGAGAGTGCGCAGGGAACAGATCGAAGCGATTAAACTGAGGAAATGGAGATCGAACTCACCAAGAGGCGCGAAGACCCCCGGAATCGCAGCTCGTCAACTGCGAAGAGAGGAGATTTGAGACAAACAACACAACAACAAACGAATCGAGTCAGAGAGTGCGCAGAGAGATCGAAGCGATTAAACTGAGGAAATGGAGATCGAACTCACCAAGAGGCGCGAAGACTTTAATCGCAGCTCGTCAACTGCGAAGAGAGGAGATTTGAGACAAACAACACAACAACCAAATCAAAACAACAGATAAGAGAAGGGGGCACAATCGAATGACGACGAACTCACCAATGAATGAACCCTAGAAAATCGCCTCTTGTCGCCAGGCGAGAGGAAGACGAAGAGGAAAGGGGGAAATGAAGCGGAAGAGGCGAGGCGAAATCACGAAAATGAAGGCGCGCTTCCCAAAAATCAAGCAGTGTGCACGAAAACGGGCCCATGCGAGAGATAGAGAGAGGAGGCGGTGGGAGAGCGGATACCACAGATAACAGATCCAACGGCCACCAAATTCGTGTGAGCAGGAGCCCAAATCACACGTGTGAGAGATAGCTTTTCCTATGATTTAAGATTCTTGATGTATTTTGAAAGTTCAGCATGTCTAAGCATGGTGAGCATGGCACTACTACAACAAAGTGATCATGACCGGCTCTAAAATCCTTATCATCGCTAATTTCGGATCTCGATGGTGAAAGGTCTGCGGTGATAACATGTACATAGCTGAGCGAACTCTTATATTTGTAATGTATTTTTAAAATAAGATGAATTATTAAAGGTTGCAGAAAAGTTAAAGCGTTAAATGTTGAGAATTTGTTGATATTGCCCACTGCTACGATGTGTAATTACGATTTTATCCTTATTTTTGTGACTACGATTTTGCCTCTTCCTTTTGGAATCTCGGTTTACCTATATATCGAGGCACGCAATGGGGATTAAGCCCCACCCACATGGAATGACACGATGGTGGGTTGGTCAAGCCCGACCTCGACATAAGCGTAGCAACCCACCCCACCCTACCGTCTCTCGGCGGTTCGCCTTAGACACCACCATCACCATCGACATCAGCAAGCTACACAACGCGTAGAAGCGCCGAGGAGGCCGGACCCCAAGCCCGATCGCCTGAGACCGCCGCCACCACCACCACCGGGGCGGTAACAAGGCCAAGACCAAGGAGGCGTCGGACGATGACCGGTAGTAATAAGAAGCGGAGCGGGTCGGGGTCCGGCGGCAATGTGGCGCCTCGGCCGGTTGCCGCCACAGCCTCGACGACGAAGAGCCCGCGCGGCAGGCGCGGCGTCGTGGTGGACCCGGACAGAACCAACCGAACATCGGCCAGTGACGACGGCAGCGGGAGGCTCAGACCGCAGGGCCCGGCCGCGGCGGACACGATGGAGTTTGGGGGCCTCGGGAGGCCGAGGCGCGATGGAGGCCTGCGCTCTCGGCGGCGGCGGTGACGGTTTCGAGACCAACGATCCACTTATTATGGTGTTTATTGGCGTGGTAGGTGATGCCGGCCCATCATCGGTGGATGACCGGGGCCCGGCGACGTCGGCATCTCGGCTCTTGCTCGGCGCCTTCTTCACCGCTCGGTGGAGGCTGGGGTCAGCGGCGAAGGGCGCTCTCTGCTCCCTGCTCGGCTCCCCACGGACGCTCCTCCCACAGTCGGCTCCCCGCTCACCTGCTCGGCAAGCCTACCCGCATTGCAGTGAGGGACCGCGGATGAGGTGCTCGCCGTCGCACTGAGGCTGTGGACATGAGGAGGACCTCGCCACGGGAGGTGCGGCGTGTGCGCGGCAGTGTCGGCGGTGTCACCTTCTTGCGCACAGGAGCCATTGCGCTGCTGAGGGCCGAGGCGGGCGGTCGATCTGTTCTACCACCCGCCTAACCCACAAATGCAAAATCCCACCTACCTCAACCCGGCTGGCCTCTAAACTGTTACTACCCACACAAATGGATCCTCACTCGAACCTCACGAAATCCCCATCGACCCTACCACTAGCGGGGCCTATATATCGGTTTCTTTACAATATTGTGGGAGTATAGAAGCGGAATATGCACGTAAAATGTGATCCTCGTCATAATCATTATTGGTGCTCAACACCCACCCTTATCCATATAATTATGGAGACCCAAATCACTACATTTAGGGTGCCCCAAACTAGGCGTGTTTCATCGCTAGAAGAAGGATCACATGGTGGACAATTGTCCAGAATGGAACCAACCTCAGAGAGTGGCACAATACTTTGGGAGTGCCAATCAAGGATTAGGCTTCCTACATGTTGAAGCAGAGAGAAAAAAGGAGAAACTAAGACTTTGGGACTCTGGGACAATCGAGGGAGTGTTGACTATTGAGGAGGAAGATATGGATCAAGAAGAGATCAAGCAAAATCTGAAGAGAATGTTTGACAAGGATTGACCATGGAAGCTCAAGCCCTTAGATGAACACAGATACATGATAGGCTTCCGCCAACCAAAAAGTTGAGGACTTAGTTATGGGGGATATGATTTGGTTCCCATTGAACAAAGAAGAAGTGACTGCATCTCACGAAGACACGGGATGGAGAAACTACTATAGGGAAGTGATAGAAGCTTGGGTCCAAGTTAGGGATACCACCCAAGTGGAGTTGGGAGGTTTTTCAACAAGTTGCCTCAAATCTTGGGAAGTTAGTGGATGTGGTGGTATTCCCTATTCTCTAATCAGTTTGCCATGGTCGGGTAAAGATTGAATGCAAAGATCCTTGCAAAAATTCCAACACAAAGGGTGTTGGAGATTCAAGATGAGCTATTCCTACTGAATTGCAAGGTTGAAGGCTATGAACAGAAGCAAACTGGGAACGACAAAGATGATGGAGATGAGGATGGTGATGACCGACCACGACCTAGATGAAGATGATTTGTCAAGGAGGAACTAGAAGAAATAAACAAGAGAAAATCAAACCAAAACCAAGACTAAGGAGGAGGTTTAGGAGGATCCACTCCAAAGCCGACCTACGAAGGAGGGAGTGGAAAATAGGGAGTAATGCCAAGGCAGTTAGTGCAGCTATGAGGACCTTGGCTAGAATGGAGGAGGAGGAGATACAATCGGATCACAATAATGCATCTTGCATAAATCGCTAAGAGCTATGGAGTTGGATGACAAAGAGGAGGAAGAGGAAATAGAAGAATCCACAGTCAAAGAAAGACCAAGACATGGTAACTTGCAAGAATGGGTGTATACCATAATTGAAGAAGAGAATAGGAAAACACAAGAAGAGAGGGAGAGGTCCCAAGAGGAAGCTGGAGAAGAAATGTTGGATTCTGAACTAAAATTGGAGAAAAGGGTGCAGATGCAAGATGATGAGATGAAGAAAGTGAGAATGGAAGCGCCAACAAGAAAGCAAAAGCATGGGGCCCTATCATAGCGAGAAAGAAGAAGCTCTAGGCAACACAAGAATGATACAACAATGATGGAGAAGGCACAAAATTTGAAGAGAAAGGTCAACCTAGAAGAAAAACAAGGTACTAAACCCATGAAACCCACTCTGATTACTACTGAAGAGATTACTTTGGTAGCTAAAAATGGTAATATAGATATACATGATAATAACAAATAACAAGGCAGTGGTGTCTTGGATAGCATTATTAGGCTAGATAAGGAAAGAAACAACTCCTTTACTACTTCTTGCAAGAATCGAGAATGTTGTAGCACACCCTTAAATAGGAGTATGAATAAGGAACACAGGAGAGGTCCACTGGGACCCCAAATGACCAGATTAAGGCTTAGAAGCTAGAGGAGCTTATTGAGGCCTTATAAGTAGTACCTAGAAGGAACATTATAAAGAAAACAAGGAAATGATAGGTCTTTTGGAACATTAGAGGTGTGGACTTACACAGTAGAATACACGCCCTAGTTAGTAAAATTAGAAGTCACCATGTGGACTTTGTAGGGATTGTAGAAACCAAGAAAGATAATTTTTCCGGGCTGCTTAGATCTTTAACGAAATGTGGCTTTTGATTGGCGTTACCTCCTACTTGAGGTAGTGTGGGGTGTTCGGTAGGAGCCAACAGAGGTCTTTAATATCAACTGGGTGATAATTTAAGATTCTCTTCTTCCATTATACTTAGGGATAAAAACTAGGTTTTGATGAAGTTAGTAGTTATATATGGTAGCCCTTATGAAGAAGGAAAACAAGCCTTTATCCACAATATCATGCAGGTCATGGCGGGCCCCATCCTTTAGGGGATTTCAATCTAGTTAGGTATACCATGGAAAAAGCAATGGAATTATCAATCACAAGTGGTGAGGCCTTCAATGACTGGATAGATAAGTGGGGTCTTCTAGAGCATAATCCCAATAGTAGACTCTATACGGACTAATAACGAGGAGAATCCTATTTTAGCCAAACTAGATAGAATCTTTGTTTCCACTAATTGGGATGCAACCTTCCCTTTGACTAGAATCAAAGCTTTATAAAGGCTACCAAGTGACCATAATCCCCTGCTAGTGGACACAAGGGATAATATAAGTAGACCAAAGAAAAGTTCATTTGAGAAGTGGTTGCTAGAAAAGGACACCTTTAAAGAGGTGGTACCAAAAGCTGGTCTACCTTGCAGGGAGACAAAACCATAGACATCTGGTAGTTTAGGATTAGAACCTTTACGAGACTAACCAGAGGGTGGGCCTCAAATGAAGTACCTGCTATGAATAAGGAGAAAACAGCTCTTGCGGCAGAGCTGAATAAACTAGATGTAAAAGCAGAGCAGAACTCACTCCAAGACACAGAGGGTAGGATGATGAAAGAGGTGGCTGAGAAGCTGAAAAATATTTGGGCATTAGAAGAAATCAAAGCTAGGCAGAGATCTAGGGATAGAGATATCTTAGAAGGAGATAGAAATCGCTTACTTCCAAGCGTGGCAAATCAAAGAAATAGGAAGAAGAGAGTAGAGGCTTTAGAAGGGCCTAATGGCCTAGTGGAAGATGACCAAGGGATGATGAGGGTAGCAGTAGATTCCTATAAAGAACTCTTCAAAAAAGAAGATAGGGGAGAGATCTCTCTTGGAGAGGAGTTTTGGAGTCTTGAGGAGAGGGTCACCCAAGAGGAGAATCTCAGCCCCCTTCACAGGCGAAAATTAAAGAGCTATTGTGGTAGTTATCTGAAGGGGCTCTGGGCGAGATGGCCTCCTTCCTTTACCAAAAATTCGAGCAATAGTTAAAAATGACATTGTGGCCTTATTTTAGGACTTAGTGAAGGGAAGCTGGACTTATACAGGCCAAATTTTGCTCTACTAACCTGATTCCCAATGAGCAAGAGGCTAGGAATATGAAGAAATTCAGACCCATCAGCCTTTGTAACTGTAGTTTCAAAATCTTCTCAAAGGTCTTAACCCTGAGACTTGGGAGGATTGCCAATGATCGGTGATATCCCCACAGCAGAGTGCTTTCCTAGGGTAGATACATCGGAGAGTGTGGTAGTGGCCATGAGATAGTCCATAGTGTGCATAAAATAAAGACCGGAATTATTCTCAAGCTAGATTATGAAAAGTTTATGATAGAGTAAATTTAGACTTCCTATTTGTAATCCTCAAAACCGAGGCTTCAACCCTAGATGGACTGGATGGATAGAATATTGTCTTAGGAGGCTCTGAGAGTCACATTGAATGGAAATGAGATCTTTTTCAAGGCGGGAAGGGGTTGAGGCGAGAGACCCTTGTCTCCTCTCTTTATAACACGGTAGGTGATGTTCTTACAAGGATGCTAATTAGAGTTGTTGATAAACAGTTGATTAAAGGGCTAGCAACAAAACTGGTGAAGTCATCTCCTTACGATGCGATGATACTATCCTGCTTCGACGTAGAGATGCCCCACGAGATACTTGAAAAGCATCCTATCTATCTTTGAGCAAATATACGGAATGAGGATTAATTTCCATAAAAGTGAGCTGATCCCTATCAATTTAGACCAAAACCAAATCCATGAGATTGCTCACCTTTTTGGATTCCCCATTGGGAGTTTCCTATAAAGTATCTAGGAGTTCCTCTCCATCATGATAAGTTGAAAAGAGAGGATTTGCGACCTTTAGTAGACAAAGTTATTAGCAAGGCTTGCAGGATGGAGAGGCGATTGTTATCCCATGTAGCTAGATAGTGCTAGTGCAAACTGTATTGCCTCCATCCACACATACCTCCTATCCTTTATTAAATTCCCTAAATGGGCTATAAAGGTTATCTCCTCTCATATGGCAAAGCGCCTATGGAGCGACAATGAGGACAAACATAGATGACATCTAGCAAATTGGGAGAGTCTAAGCATATGTAAAAGTTTGGGGGTATAGGGATTCCGAGCAGAGACCTCAACATATGTTTGTTGGGCTCTTGGTGAAAAGATACCAAAAGGATGAGGGCAAGGCGTGGAAGCAAACAATAGATAATAAATACAACAGACAAACCTAACATCATCTGCGAGATAGTACAATAGGTTGCTCCCAATTCTTCAAAGGGATGTTGTGGCTGCCAAGGCAGCAAAGATAGGTTACAAATGGAAGATAGGAGACGGTAGGAAGGTCAAATTGGGAAGATAATCGGTTTAGGTACCTCGACCTAGTTATTCAATATTGGGAGGTTTATGTGATAGTTAATGAGAAGAACAAAGTGAGGGACACGTGGATGGCACAAGCCTAAAGTGTACCTTTAGGAGGAATGTAGATGAGTCCCTTTTAGGCGGTGGGAGGAAATTTGTGGGTTAGCCTCTACCATATCCCTCGATGGCGGCGGGTGATGAGATGATCACGGACTCAACTCCAACAGGGGTCTATTCATCTCAAACCTTATATGAGATCATAAACTTTAGAGGGTACAACCAGTCCACACACTGCGGTGTGGGGATAAAAATTCCTCCTAGAGTCCACTTCTTTCTCGGCTTACCCAAGACAAAGTGCTTACTAGAGATAACGTTAAAAAGAGGAAACAATTGTTCACTGTGAGCACAGTGCCAATCACCTTTTCTTTGAATGTAGTAGCCAAATTGGTCCGGCATAGTATATTAGAGAGTGTTGATGTTAATTGTGGCAGCAATTTTGAAAGTATGGCAAGCTTTGGCTAAGTAACAAAAAGTATCTTGTAGTGAATATGTTTATACGCTACCTGTGGGGGCTTTGGAAATTAAGGAACTCTATTTGTTTTGGGGAACATTGGAGAAGTGTGAATTCTCTGCTGCAAAAGATCATAGTTATGATCAGCAACTAGAAACTTCTCGTCGTCCTTAGGAGAGAGTTTCAGAGCTCAAGCAAAAGCTAAACAAGCTGAGGCTCTTGGCGACAGAGCCCTAGCCTAATCGACACCACGAAGCAAGAGTTGCTGGGTTTCCTAGCAAAACAGAAGAAAATGAGGGGAACACTGTGGTGCCACCAACTGCAACCCCGATTGCAACAGGCAAGGTGATATGAAAAAGCTCAAGAGAGCGTGTCAAGATGAAGAAAGGCCGCTAAAAACTATGTATGACCGTGGGGCAAATGTAATAGCTTCAGTAGTAATAGTCGTTGTTCCCTTTTCCTGTTGCAATCCTGTATTGCTTGATGAACTTGTTTGTATACACGGAATGCTATAAATCTTGGATGATCGTTCTATCAAAGAAAATAAAGGGGTAGGTTTTAACCTATTGCTCTAAAATATATTGATATGTTTCACTAATCTAATCCTACTATGACACCGTAACGGTTGCTCTCGGAATCAGACAGAAACTCTTTCATTTTTGTTTCGACACAAATCATTTGATCTGAGAAATGTGGCCAAAATTTTTGAAACTCGGCCAAACCTTAGAGTTGTTACCACCGCCTGCCACCGCCACCGAGGAGAACATATCTTGTGCTACCACCTCTTGGGGTGTGCATTCAAAAACCAGATCTACAGTGTGAAAATTTTCAAAAAAAAATCAATTCCTCATGTCATCTTCTACCATCTTGCAAAATTTGAGATGCAACGTAAATTTTAGAAACAGATGGAGAGTAAAATAGTGAACACGGGAAGAGCAGGTGGGGAAGGTGAGGTGTACCGCCAGAAGCACTAGAGGATCAACAAGGATCCTCCGAACGTGGTCGATATTGTGTCAGAAAACCGAGAGGAAGAAAGAGGTGGAGAGGCCCCACCATGTAGAGATGGAGGCAAGAGAAGCGGAAATGGGGATGGTAACCTAGTGCCCACCTCGTGTGCTTTATCGACAGGACCGCACCATCTCCGTCAGGCGCCTTGAGTTCCCACCAAGCACCATCCCCCCATTATTTTTTCCCAACATTTATTTTTCTATACAAAAATTAGTACATGCAAATATTGGTTATTTTTTATGTTAAATAAAATGTTTCTATGGGTGTTGCTTTCATTTCAGGTTGTATTTGTTTTTATTTGTGCTAGTGTTTTGAAAACCTTCAAACATTTCTTCCAATATAGCCCAATCCTACCGAACCCTCCACTATCTCTTTCCACCTAAATCTTCGCTCATCCATCCCGCCATCCTAGGTTCTCCAACCGCATGACACCTCTCCTCTCTCCATCGCCGAGGCGGGCCCTTGAAGGCATCTAGGCCCCTAAATTGTGTTGGTAATTAATGACAATCATCGTGGACTAACATTTTTATTGAGATATAAGAATAGGTTAGTCAGAAGCGTTGAGCTCTTGGAATATGCAAAGAGGAAGGCATGTGTGCTTTGGATGAAAAGGAGCTCAAGGCAAAGGTATAAAGATAGGGTTTTAATTTTACCATGGGTCATGAGGTGATTAGAGGATGATAAATGACCGGATTGATAGGCTAGATAGCCGCATACTATCAAGAGGGATCAATTTCATTGGCTTGACTTTCCATAGTGCCACTTTGATCAAGAACTTGCATGGTTTGCATTTAGATGAGTGGCATTTTCAAAAGTTGAAAGAGGCTTTGTTGAAAATCTTGAGAAAATTAGTTTTTTGGGGGTGGACAATCCGTGAACTCGGATTTTATTGAATATCTATGTGTTTTGGGACAGTTTTTCGAGAAAAGTCTCTTTAGACGGTCCATGAGGCTCTTGCAAACGGTCCGAATTGTCTCAAACCTAATGTAAAGGTTGTTGGCTCGGGTGGAGCGGGCGGAGGTCAAAAGCACCGGCGGACTCATGTGACTAGCTGATGGTCACCCGGTCCAACGGTCACCGACACCTTTGACTTCGCTTTTACCGTTGAATTCAAACGCGACAACCAGTGATGAGATCGCAGATAGTCCGCGAGATACACATTTTGAGTTGTTTTGAACATAACTGGCTAGTTTCGTGGGAAGGAGGTATTTATACCCCATGCCCGATGGTGGAGACTCTCTTGGCACTTTGAAAGGTTCATTTGATATTCTTGAGCCTCCCTCTCCTCTCTCTCACTCACTTTGCTTAGTGGTTGCATCTTTGGTGTGCTTGAGAGCATCTAGTGCATTGCATCAAGGCTTTTGATCTTTGTGGCATAGGGAATCATCAAGCAAGTGGTTGATTTGTTACTCTTGGAGGTTACCGCCTCCTAGACGGCTTGGTGGTGTGGTAAATCCGTTGAAGCTCGCAAGAAGATTGTGCATGGCTCCGGATTTCTTGGTGTGAGAGGTCTTGTGCTCACCTCACGGAGTGATGAAGAGCAACTCTAGTGGAAAAGAGATTTGGAGCGGTTCTTTGGTTCTAACTGGCTCAAAGATCAAGTGGTGACTTGATAGAGGAGTTGAACATTGAATCCATCTCAACGTGGATTAGGGGTGACCGCAAGTCATCGATACCACAAGATAAAATTGTCTCTTGTTGTTGATTCTCTTTGCTCAATTTATTTTCAAGCAATTTACTTTGAGCATTTATCTTCTAGAGATTGAATTGTATTCTTGTCATCCTAGGTTGCAAACCTTCAACATAGGCTTAGTATAGCTAGAAATTTAATCCTCCTTGTGGTTCTAATTAAATTTCTCTAGTGTTGTGCTTTTAGATTTTAATCCACCTATTCACCCCCTCTAGTCGATATCCTAGATCCTACAAGTGGTATCATAGCCAAGGACTCCTTTTTGAAGGATTTAACCATCTCAAGTAGGATAAATGGGGATGAGAAGAAAAGTTTCATGTGGGTAAGCCTCCGGTCTTTGATGGAACAAATTATGACTATTGGAAGACTAGAATGGAGATTCATTTCAAGGCTTGATGAAGACTTGTGGAGGATTGTGCAAGAAGGTTATGTAATCTTGAATCTCGAGAGTTTGAACTCCAAGACGAGATAGAAACATAAATCTTAACAATCAAGCTTTTGAGTGTGCTCTAATGGTCTTACTCTTAGTGAGTTCAACCGAGTCAAGGGTCTCAAGAAGCAATAGATATGGGACAAACTCATGGAAATTTATGAAGGAACAACCACCGTGAAAGGAAGCAAACTTTATTTGTATAAGGGAAAAGTTCAATGAGTTCACCATGAAGAAAGATGAAGACATGTTTCAACCATGTTCAACCGGGTTGAATGATATTGTGAATGAACTCAAGTGTCTTGATTTTGATGTTCAAAATCAAGACTTCTCTCATAAGTTCCTTTAGATGTCTCCCGGAGAAATATGAAATAATTGTGACCTTTGCTTGTGAGATCAAATTTGAAGACAATTTCTCCACGGAAGTACTTGGTGAGGTGCTCACTCATGACATGTTCAAGCAATCACAAAAGAAGTACATGGTGATGCCAAGGTTGAAGAGAAGAAAAGCATTGCTCTCAAGGCCAAAGCCACTCAAGAAGAAGATGGTGATGAAAACAAGAGAGTGACACGGATGAAGAATTGGCTCTTGTGGTTAGGGGGCTTAGAAGAATCATGAATAGAAAGAAATTTGGCAAGAAAGGGCAATCATCAAAGAAGAATCCTTTTGAAGGAAATGATTGTTTCTCTTGTGGTGAAGTTGGACACATATCAATCAATTGCCCAAACAAGAAAGAAGATAAGAATGGCAAGAAGAAGGGCAAGAAAAGTGAGTACAAGAAGAATGAGAACAAGAAGAAGAGGTACTACAAGAAGGAGAAAATGGACAAGCCTATTTTGTTGAATGGGATTCGATGCAAGCTCAGATGAAGAAGATGATGATGACAAGCCTTCAAGGGGTCTTGCCGGAATTGCTATCAAGGGAGCTCCTTCACTCTTCTCCAAGCCATATTGTCTCATGGCAAAAGGTGAAACCAAGGTAATAGTTGAGGATGCTAATGATGATGATAGTGATAATGATGTTGATGATGATGCTATTTCTTATGATGCTCTAGTGAAATGCTTATTAAGTCCGATGACAAATTGCGCAAGGAGAGGTCAAAGTTGAAGGATTTGGAGTTGAAGAATGCTTCACTTGAAAATTCCTATGAGGAGCTAAAGACTTCTCATGCCAACCTTAAGGCTTCCCATGGCACCCTCAACACTTCATGGGGATTCTTAAGGAAAAGCATGAGGTGCTTAAGGAAGCTCACAACTCTTTCCTTGCACAAGAAGTCAAAAGAAGAGTAAACATGGGTGTTGAATGTGATATATTAAATGATACTTCATGTGCAACTAACCCATCTTGTAGCACAAGCACTAGCTCTTGCATTAGTGAGGACAATTCTTGTGATTCATCTCTTATATTGGAAAATGAATCTTTGAAGAAGGAAGTTGAGTGCTTGTCCAAGGATCTTGCTAGGTATTTTGGAAGTCATGTCCGG
Source organism: Cenchrus purpureus (assembly GCA_022644695.1). Lineage (NCBI taxonomy): Eukaryota > Viridiplantae > Streptophyta > Magnoliopsida > Poales > Poaceae > Cenchrus > Cenchrus purpureus. The sequence goes on along the minus strand of CP053463.1, from coordinate 5,293,995 downwards.
TTTAATCATTGTTGGACAAAAAAAATTTACCTTGAACAAGAATGGTATTGATTATGTTCAAGAAAGGAAAATGGCATTCATTCCCAAGAAGACTACTTTTGTCTCCTCAAGATATTCCTTGAAGATGAAGGAAATTCAAGAATGTGTCATATATGCAAGACAAAAGTTGATGTAAATCACAAATGCAAGAGCAAGAAGACCGTATCCTTTGATCCATCCTATGTTCTTGAAAAGGATTCAAAGGGTGTTGTTTGTGCTAGATTTGTTGGTCAGTCTATTGGTTGTGATAGAATGAAATCTATTTGTGTGCCTAAGGTTTTGGTCACTAACATTGAAGGAACCAAGAAAAGTTGGGTACTTAAGAGGAAGTGATTTCTTTTGTAGGTGGACTACAAAGTCGGAGGAAGACATTGGGTAATTGAAAGTGGTTGCACTAATCATATGACTGGTGAAAGAAGAATCTTGATGAAGATATCTCCGACTTTGCCAAGATCACTTTTGGGGATGATAGCAAGGGAGGTGTAAAAGGCATTGGTGATATACCTATCTCTAAAGATTATAATCTCTCAAATGTCTTTCTAGTTGATTCTCTCAATTTTAACTTGCTATCTATTGCCCAACTTTGTGACAATGGTTATAAGTGCACTTCTACTAGCAATGAATTTGAGTCACTTCTCTTGGTGGAAAAGATACTATCTTTAAGGGTTTTCATCATGAAAGTTTATACCTTGTGGATTTCTCATCTAAGAAGGCTAGTTTGACTACTTGCTTATTCTCAAAGGCCTCAATGGGTTGGTTGTGGCATAGAAGACTTAGGTCATGTTTGAAACAACTCAACGCTTAGTGAAGCATGATCTAGTTCTTGGCTTGAAAGATGTTAAATTTGAGAAGATAAATTGTGTAGTGCTTGTCAAGCCGGAAGCAAGTTGCCAACTCTCATCCTAACAAGAGTACTATGTGGACCACAAGACCATTGGAATTGTTGCATATGGATTTATTTGGTCCTACTACTTATAGAAACATTAGTGGAAATTGCTATTGTCTTGTGATTGTGGATGACTATTCAAGATACACATGGGTATTCTTTCTTCATGACAAATCTCATACTTGTGAAATATTCAAGACTTTTGTCAAGAGGGCGAAAATGAATTTGAGCAAAAATTGAAGAAAGTGAGAAGTGACAATGGTAGTGAGTTCAAGAATACAAGTGTTGAAGAATTTTGTGATGAGAAAGGAATCAAGCATGAATTCTCAACTACATTATACATCGGAGCAAAATGGTGTAGTTGAGAGGAAGAATAGAACCTTAATTGAGATGGCAAGATCTATGCTAGATGAATATAAGGTTTCAGATTCATTTTGGGTCAAGCAATCAACACCGCTTGCCATGCATCAAATAGGCTATATTGTCATAGATTCTTCAACAAGACACCATATGAACTTCTCATTGGAAGGAAGCCAACATTTCTTATTTGGTTTTGGTTGCAAATGCTATATCCTAAGGAAAAGGCTCTCGTCTATCCAAATTCCAAAGCAAGTGTGAGAGGATTTCTTCTTGGTTATTCATCTAATTGCAAAGCTTATAGAGTGTACAACAAGTCCAAGGGGTTTGTTGAAGATGTTTATGATGTGCAATTTGATGAAACTATGAGCTCTCATAATGAAAAGGAAAATTTGGATGATGTGAGAGGTGATGAGTTGAGCAAAGCAATGAAGACTATGGCTATTAGTGAAGTGAGACCTAGAGAAGAAGAAGATGATGATGAGGATCCATCTATATCAATTCAAGTGAATACCTTCTACTTCATCAAATGATCAAGATCAACAAATTGATAATACAAGCAACAATGACACATCCTCAAGTTGAAGATCAATTGGCCTCAACTACTCCACCTTCTACATCTCAAGAACCGGTTGATCAACCAAGAGTTCCAACTCAAGTTGCCAAAGATCACCCCATAGATCAAATTATGGGTGATATTAGTAAGGGTGTTCAAACTCGATCTCGTGTTGCTTCATTTTGTCAACATTATTTTTGTATCCTTTCTTGAGCCTGTAGATGAAGCACTTGATGATCCGGATTGGGTGATTTCCATGCAAGAAGAATTGAATAACTTCACCCGGAATCAAGTTTGGGAATTGTTGAAAGACCTAAAGACCATAATGTTATTGGTACTAAATGGGTTTACCGGAACAAGGAAAATGAAGATGGTGTAGTTGTGAAGAACAAGTCAAGATTGGTTGCTCAAGGTTACACTCAAGTTGAAGGTTTGAATTTTGATGAAACCTTTGCTCGTAGCTAGACTTGAGGCTATTAGAATGTTGCTTGCTTATGCATGTGCTCACAATATCAAGTTATATCAAATGGATGTCAAAAGTGCCTTCTTGAATGGGAAAATCAATGAATTGGTATATGTATGATGAGCAACCTCCCGGTTTTGAAGATCTAAGAAGCCAAATCATGTATATAAGCTCTCTAAGGCTCTTTATGGTTTGAAGCAAGCACCTCGTGCTTGGTATGAAAGGCTTAGGGACTTTCTCATTTCAAGGGTTTCAAAATTGGTAAAGGTTGATACAACCTTGTTCACCAAGAAAATTGGAAAGGATATCTTTATTTGTCAAATTTATGTTGATGATATTATCTTTGGCTCAACAAATGAAGATTTTGTGGGAATTTGGTAAAATGATGTCCAAGGAATTTGAAATGTCTATGATTGGTGAATTGAGTTTCTTCTTGGTCTTCAAATCAAACAATTGAAGGAAGGCACATTTGTATGCCAATCTAAATATGTGAGGATATCTTGAAGAAATTTGGTATGGAAGATGCAAAACCCATCAAGACTCCGATGGCTACAAATGGGCATCTTGATCTTGATGAGGGAGGTAAACCGGTTGATCTTAAGCTTTATAGATCTATGATTGGTAGTTTGCTTTACCTTACCGCATCTAGGCCCGATATCATGTTTAGTGTGTGCATGTGTGCTAGTATTTCAAGCTGCCCTAAAGAATGTCATTTGACCGCAGAAAAAGGATAATGAGATATTTGAAATATACTCCTAACATTGGTCTTTGGTATCCAAAAGGGTGCTCAATTTGAATTAGTTGGTTATTCGGACCGATTATGCGGGATGCAAAGTTGATAGAAAAGCACTTCGTGGTTGTCAATTGCTTGGTTGTTCTCTTGTATCTTGGTCTTCTAAGAAGCAAAATTCGTGGCTCTTTCCAAAGGCGGAATATATCTCGACGGGAAGTTGTTGTGCTCAATTGTTATGGATGAAGCAAACACTTCTTGACTATGGTGTGAAATTCAAGGAAATTCCTCTTATGTGACAATGAAAGTGCCATCAAGATTGCCAACAATCCGGTTCAACATTCTAGAACCAAGCATATTGATATTAGACATCATTTTCTTAGAGATCATGTGAGCAAAGGTGATATCAAGATTGATGGTGTGGGATGATCAATTAGCGGATATCTTCACCAAGCCTTTTGGATGAATCTCGATTTTGTAAATTGAGAAATGAGCTAAATGTCATTGACTTCTCAAACGTGGTGAGAGCTAGCACATATGTTTATTTGCATGTTTTCTTCTTAAATTTATTTATTTTGTGAATCTATGTTTATGCTCTCTAACACATGTTAAATTTGTTTCTTGCCTAGTTTTGCATTTTATCATATGAAAAATTCTCTCTATGCATCATGAGCAATGACCCCAAAAGATTCATCAATTCTATCTCAAAATAAAGAATCTCGGTGAAACCCGGACAAGGGCGGATGACAGTCCACGTTGTTGGGCAGACAGTCCGTGAGAGGCACAAAAAGTCGTGGATGTTTACATATGATTGAAGTTAATTTCGGACAGTCACCAAGCACCACGGACCGTGCGAGAAGGTCATGAGACAGTAAGCTAGTGGTCGCGATGATCGCAGCTCCAGCTGTAGTGGGACCCACCTGGGCATATTGATGGGACTCACCGCTTCGTCTCTAACTCGCAAATATCATCCCCAAACTCTCTCTCTCTTGCTCTTGGTGGAAGAAGGACTCCTCCTTGGGGATTTGGATTGGGGCACTCCCGGACCGTCGAGCATCCACAGGACTCTCGCGAGGTCCTCCACCATATCATCCGGTATTTCATCATCTATCTCTCTCGGTCTCTCGGTTTTGAGCAAGAAGGTGACTAGGGTTTCATCTCTCGATCTGAAAATCACCCATGGGATTGAAGTTTTGATTGGTGGAATGTGTTTGGGGTACTCTAGTGATGATTTGGTTAAACTTGGTGGGTCAAAAGCGAGTATTGTTGAAGATATGAGGATCAAAATTTTGAACCCTCATCGTTCACGCAGTTTGGCTGCCCGGGATCACGATCGTCAGCGAGCCTCTCCGGACTGTCATGGGGCCTTTGGCGGGCACGCAACTGACAGAGTAGCATCGGTGATTCCTATTATTCAATACTAATGCTACATATTGTTGATACTCATTGCAATGCTTGATTTTGTGATCTTAGCAAGTTGGCTACAAATGTGGCTTCTCGAGGTGAAGAAAGGTACATCAAAGAAGAAAGACAAGGAAGTAGGCACTTCCAAGGCGTCATAGATTGCTACTCTTGAGGAAGAGGAATAGGACAATCCAAATGATAGTGATTACATGCACAGGCGAGTGAATCAAATGTGGCACAACAAGATTTTATGATGGATGAGGATGAAGCCATGAATCAAGGGAGGTAATCTTGATGATATCATTGATGTACTCAATTAAAGTCAGAGAATTTGCTATTGCTAGAATGCAAATGCATATAATGAGCCTCGTGATACTCACAACCTTTATTTTTGTACTATGGTGCAAGAACAAGCCTTCTTTAGTAGTTTATTAGATTGCTTTGTGTTTACTCATCAAAGGGTTGATTTTTAATATCTTGAGTCTAAGGAAGTACTAGCGGAGTTGCATCTAAACTTCAAAATTTGGGACTAGACCATTTCTTGAACATAGGTGTGATTGGAATGACATATCATTAGACAATTCTATGCCACCTATGAAATGGATTTTGATGAAAAGAATATTAAGTGGATGAGGAAAAAGAGAGTTTGAAGCTACTTTCTTTGAGTTTGCAACAAATCAACTTGATTATGATTATTTCGATCTGTAAAAGTCTATGATGAGGATATTCTTGAGAACCGCTATCTTTTATGAGCTGGTACTTCACATGCAACTATTTCAAACTGGTTGTCCACAGGCTTAGGCATCATCCATTGTCATTAACAACATCATAAGGCACACCTTCATGCCTAAGAGTGGCAACAAAGACAAGGTTCGTGAGCACTATTGAATGTCATAAATCATATCATAATGGACGCGATTTGATGTGGTGTTGCTAATCCTTGAACAAATGATTATGAAAAAGAGGCTTGTCGGGGATAGCATATACTTTGCTCCTATATCATGGCTATGATCAAAGAAAAATCTGGGTTCAATGGTCCGTGTGAAGTGAAGCATGAGCTTTATCGGCCTTTCTACAACTTCAAATAATTTCTTAATGAGGCCATTGATGCCTTATGGTGAGGAAGCACAAGATGATGAGGAAGAAGAAAATGAAGATGTTGAAGAAAATGTGAATGATGAGGAAAATGTGAATAAAGGTGATGATGCTCGTGCCATGCCTCCTCCTCCTCCTCGATTACCTCCTATGAGCCACATGATGATTAGACTCCTCCAGGGTTATTTGAACCTTATTTTGAGTATGGGTGAGACACTTGGTACTCGAGATGGCCACAAACCTTGAGACTATGGGTTTTCGACTCGGTTTGATGATCGCTTCAATACCATGAATCAGCGAGATGAACACCAGTTCTATCACCTATGATGACTTCAGTTAGAGTTACAATGAGACTTTTCATGATGACATGAACACCTTGAGTGCACGCTTTGATGGTCTCTCTACTTGAGCGATGTCAAGTGAGTGACCGCCGGTGAGCTTGTAACAACAACTTCAATGCATTCAATGAGTCATTTGATAGCTTGATCGACATATGTATAGCTACTTCCCGGCTCGGTGCCACCCAGGCGTTCTTCACCTCGCCTTATTATCCTCCTCACGCCTCAGATGATGATGGCCAGGATTCCTAGACCTTTGGTACTTGATGCCAAAGGGGAGAGTGATGGAGTGATGTTCTTGAGGGGAGCTCATTGCATGCATATGGAACTTTGAACTTTGCATTTGCACGTTTAATTTCGGTCATGCATGAACTTTGGTTTGCTTGTAATAATTTGTGAATCTTTGTGTTGTGGTATGGTTGAGAACTAGAACTTATGGTTGTTTATGTGATGAACTATGTTTGTGAGCTCAAGTTTCTATCTTATGATTGGTTCTTGTTGAGATCTAGGCTAACTCCTTGCTTAAAGCTTTTTGGATATATATATATATATATATATATATATGCTTTATTGCCTTGATCTCTATTTTGTAGGAAAACTCAGTCAAATTATTATATCTATGCATATGTAGAATTCAAATGAAAATCTTGTGCACATATGTGGGGAGTTTTTCTCTACTTATTTGTTTTGAAGGCATTCGCTCTATCTTATTATGTGAAAATCATTGAGATGAGTAAGTGTTTTCAGACTCAAAACCTTTCTTATATAACTCCTTGAAATGGTTGTCATAAATTACCAAAAGGAGAGATTGAAGGCATCTAGGCCCCTAAATTGTGTTTTGATAATTAATAACAATCATCGTGGACTAACATTTTATTGAGATATAAGAATAGGTTAGTCAGGAGAAGCATTGAGCTCTTGGAATATGCAAAGAGGAAGGCATGTGTGCTTTGGATGAAAAGAAGCTCAAGGCAAAGGTATAAAGATAGGGTTTTAATTTTACGGTCATGAGGTGATTAGAGGATGATAAATGACGGATTGATAGGCTAGATAGCCGTACTATCAAGAGGGATCAATTTCATTGGCTTGACTTTCCATAGTGCCACTTTGATCAAGAACTTGCATGGTTTGCATTTAGATGAGTGGCGTTTTCAAAGTTGAAAAGTTGTGTTGAAAATCTTGAAAAATCAGTTTTCTCTAGGTTAGCGGCTCAAGACTAGGCGGACAATCCGTGGAGATAAAGTTTATTGAAAATATATATGTTTTGGCGAAGTTTTCGAGAAAATTCAGTTTGGGAGACATCAGCAGGGGCTCTCACGGATGGTTCAGATTGTTGTCTCGAACCTAACGAGAAAGGTTCTTTTCGGGTGGGGCGGTCCATGAGGCACTGGCGGACGTCATGCAGCTCTAGCGGATGGTCGCCCGGTCCAACAGTCCTCGACACCGTTTGACTTCGGCGTTTTCTTGTTGAAATTCAAGCAGACGGTCAGTGATGAGGTGAGACGATCCATGAGGCACACGTTTTGGTATTTTGAACATAACGGCTAGTTTCTCGTGGGAAGGGATATATACTCCATGCCGGGATGGGAGAGGCTCTCTTGGCACTTTGAAAGGCTTGTACTCCATTGTTGACCTCTCCTCCTCTCTCTCACTCACTTTGCTAGAGGTTGCATCTTTGGTGAGATTGAGAGCATCTAGTGCATTGCATCAAGGTTTTGATCTTTGTGGCACTAGAGAATCATCAAACAAGTGGTTGATTTGTTACTCTTGGAGGTTGCCGCCTCCTAGACGGCTTGGTGGTGGTGAATCAGGTGGAAGCTCGCAAGAAGATTGTCGTGGCTCGGATCTCTTGGTGTGAGAGGTCTTGTGCTCACCTCGCCAGGAGTGGTGAAGAGCAACTCTAGTGGAAAAGAGATTTGGAGCGGTTCTTTGGTTCTAACTGGCTCAAAGATCAAGTGGTGACTTGATAGAGGAGTTGAACATTGAATCCATCTCAACGTGGATTAGGGGTGACCCCAAGTCATCGATACCACGGGGATAAATTGTCTCTCTTGTGTTTGTTGATTCTCTTGCTCAATTTACTTTCAAGCATTTACTTTTGAGCAATTATCTTCATAGAGATTGAATTGTGTTCTTGTCATCCTAGGTTGCAAACCTTCAACATAGGTTAGTATAGCTAGAAATTTAATCCTCCTTGTGGTTCTAATTAAATTTCTCTAGTGTTTCTAGTTTTAGATTTTAATCCGCCTATTCACCCCCTCTAGTCGGTATCCTAGATCCTCACCCCGCCATGGCTCCGATGGGGCATGTTTTCCTTTTGCTTTATTCCATAATATTTTATCTAAACAATTTTATCCACCAAACACACCAAGTTACATATACTAGAAGAAATCTTGGTGGGTACATTATCATGAGCAATTGCGTTGTCAAGAACTATGTAAAACTTGAAATGTGGTTATATTCTTGCGCTCAACACTTCCTCCTTTGTTGTTGCAATCATTGTCCCCTTCTACTTGAGTCGTGGCTGCATCGACACCGACAACCACACTTCTACGACATCGACTCGATCCGCTGCGTGACCATGTGAAGGCATCTAGGCCCTAATTAGGTGTTTTGGTAATTAATGACAATCTTGTGTGGACTAACAATTTCATTGAGACTATGTGTATAGGTTAGTTAGAATTGAATTGAGCTTCATGGTGCTAGTGGTGTTGGCTTGGATGAATTCTACCATGGAGAGCTCAAGGCAAAGGTATAACATAGGGTTTTCATTTCTTTGGTCATGAGGTGATTAGAGGATGCAAAATGACCGAGTTAATAATAACCCGTACTATCAAGAGGATCAACTTTGTTGGCTTGTCGCCTCTATAGTGCCACTTTGATCATATCTTGCATTTAGATGAGTGGCGTTTCAAAAAGTTGAAAGAAACTTTGTTGAAAATCTTGAGGAAAATCAGTTTTCTGCTGTTGGGACAGATGATCTGTGCCCTTGGGCCGACGGTCAGCGTGCATATTTTTGTTGAAAATATGTGGGGCATCTTGTCAATTTTAAATTTAAAAATGGTTTAAAGAATGTGCAAGATGAGCGTGGTGCCTACGGACAATCCATATTTTGCTTCGATTTAGACGAGACGTTTTGGATCGGCCGGGCGAACGACGATCGATCCTGACAGACGGTCACTTTGGGGACCGATGGACAATCTGTGCTGATGTGATGGACGGTCAAGTGGGCCCAATGGCTGGAATTCGACAATCCGTGGTGAGGTCCTGTCAAGTGAAAGGTGCATTTTAAAGCTGTTTGAACATAACAACTACTTACGGGAGAGGAGTATTTATACTCCATGCCCAGTGGGAGAGCCTCTCTTGGCACTTTGAAAGGTTCATTTGAGATGGTTGAGCTCTCGCCCTCTCTCTCTCTCTCACTTTGCTTTGAGGTTGCATCTTTGTGAGATTGAGAGCATCTAGTGCATTGCATCAAGGCTTTGATCATTGTGACACTAGGGAATCATCAAGAGAGCGAGTTGAATTATTACTCTTGGAGATTGCCGCCTCCTAGACGGCTTGAGCTCGTGATTCCATTGAGCACTTCAAGAAGATTATGAAGTTGCCTTGGAAGATTGGTGTGAGAGGTCTTGTGCTCACCTCGCTGAGCGGTGAAGAGCAACTCTAGTGAATCGAGGTGTGGAGTGGTTCTTGGTTCTAACACCAAAGATCAAGGTGCCTTGATAGAGGCGCGATTGAACATTAAATCCACCTCAACGTGGATTAGGGGTGACCGCAAGTCATCGATACCACGTGATAAAATTGTCTCTTGTGCTCGGCCATTTCTTTGCTCAATTTACTTTCAAGCAATTTACTTTGAGCATTTTACTTTCTAGAGATTGGTGTATCTTGTCATCCTAGGTTCAAAACATTCAACATAGGCCTAGTGTAGCTAGAAATTTAATCCTTCTTGTGGTTCTAATTAAATTTATCTAGTGTTGTGCTTTTAGATTTTAATGGCTATTCACCCTCCTCTAGTGTGATCCTAGATCCCACATCATGCATCGACAACCCACCCAGGCATGCCATTCGCGACGGACGCGAGGACGAACGAGCGACATGGGCGGGAAGAGCTGATGTTCCAATTGCACTACACCAGCTCGTGGACACAGGTAGAGGCCATGGATGGCGTGACGCCACTACTAGGAAAAGGACCTTTGTACCGGCTCCAAACCCGGCTTTAGTACTAGGTATTAAACCTAGATTGTCACGTCGGTACTAGGGAGAACATTGGGTAGCTCACCCGACTAAGTGCACTTTATGGCAGATGGTCAATATCACGGTACTTATTTGCACACCAGGGCGTTTTCCTTTCCTTTCTTATTTTCTCATCTCACAATCACAAGAACATCATGCATCCCATAAGAACACATCTCAAGAGCATACATCTCACAATCACATGAACATCTCATAAGAACATACATCTCATAATCACAATAACATCCCACGACAAAATGTCACAATCTTACAAATCACAAGAAAGAACACTCGCGATCTTACAAAACACAAAAATCTTACAAAACAGGGAATCTTACAAGCAGTAGAACACCTCAGGTAGGTTTGCCTTTGTCCGCTGGCAGCTACCACACCTCTAGGCGAGACCGCTAGCGCCTCGGGGCCGGGATCACACGCGCCTCCTCGCCGCGAGGTAGGCTGTGAGCATCCGTCGCCGGGAGGCTACGCCTCTGTGCCATGGACCCCGTGCACGCCTCCCACCCGGCACTGGGGGCTCGCTTGATAGCGCTCCTACCATATGAGGATCGATCCCAGGTCCACAGATGCCGGGGAGGCCACACCGGCTGCTCTCCTGCCTTGAGCCGCCCTAGAGGAAGAACATAGAGATGAGATCACGAGATGAGAGAGAAAGAAAGTGGTGGGTGCCACTCAAAGACTTTAAAAATCAGCATGCGGTGGTGTTGAATTAGGAGCGGGAGGCGGAGAATGCAGTGTGTTTTGAGGCCCGATATAGAAGGTACCTTTGAGTCTCAGGTGTCGTTACCAACACTAAAGGGTGCTTGAGCATTTAGTCGGGTGGTGTGGTCACTGGTACCTAATGAGGACCATTAGTCACGGGTGTCGCTTCACACGGTACTAAAAGGGTCGGAGGGCACTCTCGGGGTCTTCAATCCCACCGGTACTAATACATTCTTTAGTACCGTGCAAAAATACTGGTACTAATGAACTTTGAGGCCGAGGATATAAAGTCCATTCTCTAGTAGTGCACCACCATCATCATGCATGGAGAGCGTGGGCGAGGCCGAAGACAGCGAGCAGAGCATCTTAATCGGAGGTGCTGCAAGCTAGACTTGTGAGGTAATTGACCGGGGAGCTACAGGCTCCAGGCAGACCACATCGCCTATGTCGGATCTGCTTGCAGCGAGGCATGGGCGCTTATGCCAAAGAGAACCTCTATTTGTATTTTTTTGAGAACTTCTATTTGTATTTTGTTGAAATATGAATAAAATATGTGTTCCCTTATCTTTGTTGTGTACTTTAGTACACTAGCACGCACGCGTTTCTTTTCCCATGCATGAGAGAATCTTGTGTATTTTTTCTCTCAAACACTCATCCACCTCAGGCTTCCTGCCGACGTCTGCTATGATGGTTGGTAGAAGCTCCAAGCCAGGGCAGCCTTCACCATCAGTGATGTCCAGGGTCTGCATATGCAAAATGAAAACAAACCATTGGTATATACTGATTAGGACACAACAGTATAGATACAAACAAAAGCACTAATGGCTCACCATGAATGGGGCTGGGCCCAAATACAGATGTCAAGAAATTAGCTATCAAATGAAATCACGCGCTCCTTGGAATCCTTAGAATTCGAGCGGAGACATGACCAGAGGAAGCAAATCAAGTAATCTTCAACTCCTTCTCAAGTACCGTGTGATCACATATTGCAACAACAATACGAAGTGACAGAGCCTCCTTGGCAAGATAACTAATGAGCTGAAACTCATGATCCAACTCCTCAAAGCCATGAAGAACCACAGTCTCAAGGTTGAACTTGATGTAGTCAATGGAATCCTCTGATTCCTAGAGCTCGTTGGAGCTCTTGATTGTACAACTCGATACAAGCTGCATTATAAACCAGCAATAATACAATGAAAATGGTGTCTTGGATATTATGCGTGTTTGTGTCAAACAATCTTGGCCAACAAATAAAAGCGGTAAGAGCATCATAATGAACAGTACCATCACATGTCGGATCTCACTCCATTCGAGATCTCGACCATGTTACCGCCGATCACGACCTGATGTTTGCTCAAATCAACCTTCAACATGAGGAGGAAATAAGATGAATTGTGGTCTTATCGCTCCGTGGTAGGCGTGTAGACGGAGATGAAGCGGTTTAACGCGCATCTCAAGCGGTGTGATCAATGGATTATACAAATGAGTGTACATACATTCTTAAGTTTATTCATAAATGTATATTATCTTATTATATGATTTTAATGTATTGAAATTATTAATCTTAAATATACATAAACAAAATCTTCGCTTGTTTTTTGCAAGTTGTGTTTCTTTAAATACATTTTAATTTTGTCCAAATTAAATGATCCACGGGTCATCATATATTTGAGAGATGTCATAACTAACTTCATTGATAAGAAAAGTGTTAGTTGATTATTTTCATGAAAATTTAGTAGATCACAATGTAGTTGCACAAGACAAATAACAAATAACTGGTGCTTTATAATATCTTATTTAAAATATTCCTTTCTTTTTATGTAGCACTGATTAAAAAATCTTTTATTCAGAACCATCATTCAAAATCTTTAAATTATTTTAGATTATATTAAAAGATGTATGCATCTATTTGATTTCAATGATATTTTAAAAGTATTTTTCACAAAGTAATATCTTCTTAAGTAAAACATGATGTTAAGGTAATACTTTAGATAAAATAAGACTAAATATTTATATCACATTCGGACTATTCGTCCTCACTGCCGCACTTGCCTTGTTTCCATCCATTGGTGTGCACTACCTATGCTTGTCGTGCACATCGTCCCGTCCACGACTGTTCGTGCTCGCGAATGCTCATTCTTACTGTCCCACGATTGTGGCTTATCGTTGTCGGCTATCTACGTAACATGCTACAGTGTTTACCCTTGACCGACTTTGGAGAAAAGAAGAAAAAATTAATATTTCAAAATGTTGCTCTTTGCTTTAATATTTTGAATTTGCTATATTCATATGTCGTTCAAAGAAAATATTGAGTGGTACTAATAGTGATGTTGATTAAATTATTTTGAATGTTAGTGTAACTATTAAAGTGGTGAAATTTGTTAAGTTGAAATATTAATTTATGTTAGATTTGTAGGCTAATATAATTGATTGATATTAAAATTATGAACTTCTTTATGTTCCTCTCACGCTATATTACACGATCATTGAGTAGGTGTCGTATTCCATATCGATACACGCTCGATATGTATCATAAAGTATCCAAATTAAAAATAAAAATAAATGTTGATATGTGGATTTATACGTATGAGCGATTTCACGATATGGTCCACCCAATCTACACCCCAATCCCCGATTGACCTTCTTATCCTCTCCGCGACCCACGTGACGTACACACATGCACCTTATTCCTCTGAGCACTTTCTTCCTCCACAATCGGCCCGTCGCCGCCCACCACACTCACTTGCCCGGTGCAGCCGGAATCACGTGGTAGTCTTGTGTGCGGTCTTGTGTCTTCTACGAGTGCGGTGTGCCACACCACGGGAGCAAAGGGCCAAACCCGTGTTGCTTTGCTTTAGCAGTTTATAGGCTCCGTATCTGTCGCTTATTTTCATTCTGTTTTGGCTGCCTCGCCCCTCGTGTCGCCCCAAAGGCGATTTCTGTAAACACGATCGTCGTTTGTTCGCCGCCACCGGTGTCCATGCCTCCACCCTGCTTTCCTCATCTCGGCCTCTTGGCGGTGGTTAGGATCGAAGGTCCATCCTCTAGTTGATCTACTTTTTGTTAGGGTTTTCTTTATTTTCCTTTCCTTTAGAATAATTAGGTTAGGTCCGGCTTTTCATATCGCATGGATCTCCTCCGGGGTATGTGTCGGTTTCTTCGAGGCGTTGTGCTCTCTTCACGGAGCGATCGAGTGCGTTGGCATAATCCTCTTTGAGGAGGGATTGAATCGATTTCACCTTGGGTGGGATCGTCTTCCAGGTCTGTGTTGGTGATTACTAATGGTGTCGGCGGATATTATGGTCGGTTCAATCTTCAAAAGATTTGGTCGGCGTGCTTTCGTCTGCTTTACTCCCTGCGGTGGTTGAATTACAACACCTCTTTACGATCTTTGTGAAATCTTTTATTGGTTAGAACTACGACTCGATTTGGATCTAGTGATGTTCCATGATAATGGGTTTTCCCAAAGTAGTAGATGCTAGACAGTCGGTTGCAAGGAAGACGAAGGTGTAAGGACGTCCAATGTAATTTTACGTTATGTTAAGATCTCATTTCTAACAGGGTTAGGAAAAAAAAGGCCAAACCCCGAGCGCATCGCTGTGTGGACACGGTGCACGCACCGCAGTCCGCAGGCCACGGACGCGTGCTGTTCCCCGACCCGGTTCGTGGTGCGCCACGTCCACGGGACCGCACCGCGCGCGCCGAGCTCGTCTCCTCACTCCTCCTCGTCCACGCGGATGGCGTACGCAACGAGCTCATTCCGCATAGGCGGGCGACTTCACTCCGTGGTCTGTGGGGAAGCCTTCGCGGGTTCGCACTCTGGCTTCGTCTTATAGGCAGACCAAACTCCCAGAGCCTCAAGCCCTCAACTATTACAGTAGAATTTGTGGGATAAACTTTGCTTCTGACTGGGCACCAAGCAGCCGGCGGGAGTGCAGATCTGCAGGTATGCTTCCTCACGAGCTGGTAGTTTGTTGTTGCTCACCATTTTTCCCCTCGCAATTTGCTGCCATCGGCGCCGATTTGGCAAGTTTAGGCCGTTTCCCAGTGGAATTAGTTAGAAACAAATCACTTATAAATCAGTCCAGGTGTACTGCTGTTCAGCATAATTTATATTCCACTTCTGTGATATGAGACGGCACTAGGATTTAGTTCTTTGGATCAATTTATTGTATGAGCGGTCGAGTTGTTGTTTCCAATTCAGTCCGGTGAAGTTATTTGCCACCCTTTGTTTGCAGAACCATCGTAGCGATCATGGAGGTGGTATCTTGCAGCCACCCTGCTCGGCATTACATCAAACACCTAGAAGGGCCTGGAGGCGGGGCAGTGCTCTTGGTCTGGGGCATGCCAAGCCTCCCGGCCAAGAAGAAGTACCATTCTTTGTGTCGGAACCACAAGTGGAACTTCAAATCCGGGCGATTCCAGCAAGGTTCGTGAAGTACTCAGTGATATGGACACAACCCTGAAGGGCATTCCTTCCAAGAAAGCTAAAGAAATTGAGAAGTTGATGATTCAGAGCCTCCCAGAAGGCCCGGATAGCTCTCCAATCAGTACTGGATTATGGGAGTGAAGCAAGTTAACAGTGTACTATGAGAGGTCTGGCACCGAGAACAGCAAAGCACCTGCAGTGCTCTTCTTACCGGGTTTGGTTGGGACATTCCATTTCGAGAAGCAGCTGCGGGATCTTGGTGCATGATCATAAGGTGTGGACGATGGATTTTCTTGGACAGGGAATGTCGTTGCCGTGTGAAGACCCTGCTCCAAGTACCATAGCAGGGGAACAGAGCGAAGAGGTGTTCTGGGGCTTGGACAAGATTCACAGCCTCATGGAGGAGCTGGTGTATTCTGTAGATTTATGGCAAACCAAGTTCAGCATTTCATTGAAGAGGTATTCCTTGGATTCCCAATTGTGTCTTACAAAATTTGTTTTGCTCAAATGCCATTTATGTTTAGTTGAAAATGTTGGCATGCCTCTTGAACACTCTGTAGACCTGTTACTACCTTTTCTTATTCACATATATCGGAATTGAACATTAATTGAATTTCTTCGTTTTAAATGCTCAAAATTCAAAACTAATAGTGATGAACAATGTAGGTCATGCATATTTTACTGATGTCGATTCTCTTCTGTTCAAAACTGCATACATAAGGTTTTACCTTATGTGTTACCACCATCATAGGTGGATAGTTTAACTATCATGCCTTCAGTACTATAGAGAAGCTATTAAAGTCTTGCTTTATACATAGCATATATTTCATCATGAGATTTAGCTCGACATTTCTCTTAAAGCAAATTTTGTAACCCATTTCAGGTTATCCGTGAACCAGTATACATTGTGGGCAACTCTCTCGGGGATTTGTTATGAATTTGGCTATGCGTCAGTCCACACCTTGTAAAGGTGTCACGTTGCTCAATGCAACACCATTTTGGGCAACCATAGATTTCTCCTGGATGTGACTAATAATTTCAGATGTATTAAGTTCTCTATATTGAACAATGAACTTTCAAGTAGATTTTCTTATTTTGAGAGGCATTATATGTTTATAAAAATTTTACTTATGGAGTATAATATCATAGAGATTTAGTTCACTTATTGCTCTATGTAACTGCAATTTTAGAAATAGACTCATGTTTACGAGTTAAACATCTACTGCATCATGTCATGCAAATTTGTGAATCATCCACATTGGATTGTACAAATTAATTGAGTTTGATTTCCTCTGTGATCTAGTTGGCAGAAAATAAGTGACCCAAGAAGTATACATGATATTCTCAAACAAGTATACGCTGATCACTCAACAAATGTGGACAATGTATTCTCTCGTATTGTGGAAATAACACAACACCCAGCTGCTGCTGCATCATTTGCCTCCATTATGTTTGCTCCAAGGTCAGATATCCTTCCAAGAGGCAGTCTCTAGGTGAGTTAGATGATACAAATAATCTTAGTGAAACATTACATAAAATATGGCCTTCCTTCTTAACACTCATCATTTGTAGGTGCCAAAGCCAAGGTGTTCCCATATCTCTTATGTATGGAAGAGAAGATCCTTGGGTTAGACCTATTTGGGGTATCAAAGTCAAAAAGCAGGTGCCAGAAGCACCTTATTATGAAATCAGCCCTGCCGGTCACTGTCCTCATGATGAGGTCCCTGAGGTAAGGATTGCACTTCTTTATAAATTCCAGCTATTCTTTGGTTTTAATGTCATATTCAATTGGTAATGTCAAATGGATTTTGGAAATACTTTTATGTTCAAGTAGTTCTCTAGTTAATAAGATACAAATCAGGAGGGTCATCATCAAAGTAAGTGCGCAAACTAGTTCAATTGACTGTTGACTTGGGCAGCATGTTGTAGGGTATTATCCAGTGCAATCTGGTGCATTGTATTAACCCATTGATTGAAATGAACTGCATTAGTAGGGTACTTGCAAGACAAGTCCCCTAACCAGATTGTAGATAGTAAGAACTTAATTGTAGCAAACAAGAAAGCTAGTGAGTTCTGCAAAGTGGGAAAAACTGTTCCTCTTTTAAGAGATTGTTAGCGTGAGATGACATTACATAACTCTCTGCAGCTCATTGTCTTCAACAATTGAATCCACAGCTCCAACTCAATTTTACAAAATAATTTCCCTTCGTGTACCCTTGTGTCGGTGCCAAGTGCCAAGTGGCGAATAAGTTGAGAGAGTGCTGACCTACTTCAACCTTTCAACATTTCTTCAGACAGATGTTTGAACTCCAAACTGGTCCTATTTTTAGTGTATTTTATTATTAGTCTCCTGGAAACTTTGTAGGATTATTTACTTGATTATGGTAGTTTGTATATCAGCGAGATGTGTAATAATTTTCTGTCCATCAGGTTATAAACTACTTACTCTGTGGGTGGCTGAAGAACCTCGAGTCTGAGGGTTCAATCGACCTGCCATTTCTCGAAGAACCCAGCTATGCTGAGCATGGTGTGTCGAGGAGCTGGAGTTTGTCAGAGAAGGGTCGAGGAAATCAGTTAGTGTGCGGCTCTATGGTTCCAAAATTTCTCTCTGGAGCCAACTGAGCTCATTCTTGAACACCCCTGCCCAATTGCGGGTAGTCTCTAGATGATTCATCCTTTAAGCTAAGTAGATATTAGAACTTGAAGCTTGGATTCAATATTGTATTTATTATTTTATTAAGTTAGTCTTCGATAGTTGTAGTAAATAGACAGTGTTTTGTGAATTTTAGTGAATGTAAATATGCAGTACAGAGACAGCTTCAATCACACGGTCCATAGCCTGTCAAATTGTCAAAGGTATTAGCTACTAGCTAGGACTTCTACCTCTGTGAATACCCAGAAAAGGGCATTGCGTCAACAATCGACAATATAATTTTATGCACTTTTCAAAAGAAAGGATTTTTGCAATCGTTATTTCTTGCCTCCGTCCATATCACGAAAACCTTCGATTTAGAACGAGGAGAGATGGCTGAGTGGACCCTTAGAGGGAAGCAACGCAAAGCGGGGTCGACGGCGAGAAGCGAATGTCGATAATAAATACGGAAGTTGGTCAATAAAGTAGGGATCATCAAACACTGAACCACCCTGATGTAAAGACCGGTTTTCCGTGGAGTGTGCTATACGAAATTTGAGCTGAAAAATTATGTAAGGAAACAAAAGAGAGAGAAATCGATCAGCACATCGGAGATGAACACGACGGAGTGCCAGGTCACAGACCCGGGAACA